>JAFMOD010000581.1:234664-242164 GCA_019802435.1 Corydoras maculifer | reverse complement strand
TTAAATGTCATAAGGCAGGGGTACCCACACCTTGCTGGCCCGAGATCTACTTTTCCATTGGACAGGTCATCGAGATCTACTGGGGTCAATCTCTATTTTTTAGGCTTTTATTTTGAAACCTGTTTACACACATCATGTTAGTCTTGTTGAATCTGTTAGAATTGCTCTTTTAATAAACGCATTCCAGCAAATAGCATGAAAACCTGATGTTAGTTAAACACACAGTATACAGCACAAATGTACAACAATCACTGTAACTCACATTTCCCCAAACAAAACATCCATCCATCTATTATCTTCGGCTTTATCCTCTACTAGGGTCGTGGGGGGGGTCCCCCATGCCTATCCAGGGGAGAACACTTCGGGCGCTGGGCAGATACACACAGGACAGGGCGCCAATCTATCCCTGGGCACACTCACACACACACAAACACACTCTATATGGGGCAATTTGAAGATTTCAATTTACCTTGATCCATGTTTTTGGACTGTGGGAAGAAACTGGAGAATCCGGAGGAAACCCACGTGGACACACGTGGAACATGGAAACTCCATGCAGATTGGGATTCGAACCGGGAATCCCTAATGCTGAGAGGAACATGCTAACCACTAAGCCAATGTGCTGCCTGCCCCCAAACAGAACATGAACATTAATAAAAGCAAATGCATTTTGAGTTTGACAAAGAATATTCATCCACCCACTCTAAATGAAAGTGGAACATTGTAGTTCTTTTTGAGCTTCACTCATCTTATCAGTCAAATAAATTGTAAGAACACAAACAGGAACTATCTAATGTAGATGATTCTCGAGGCAGTGCTTCGGATTTAGGGAACAGTGAGAGAGACGGAGGGGGGGGGGGCAGACTGATCGCTCGCTTGCAAGAGATTGCGATTTAGAATGAATCACATTGTGTGTGATCGGTGTATTGAGCACCCCTGTCATAAGGAATGATTTGTGTTGTATAGCTACGTTGACAGAACGTGTATATTTGAATTGAATTAAAATGTTTCTATATGCCTATGTTCTTACTATTTGTGCAGAATTAGGGCTGGATCTGTTGTAATATATGGCACCTTAGCAAATGTTGGCACTTTGCTCAGGAATTTATTTTTTTATTTTTTCATTTCTACAGGTGACGGTCCACAATGTCGTGACTATGTAATTTCTCTTGGCGTTGTCAAACCACTCTTGTCATTCATCAATCCCTCCATACCGATCACCTTCCTGCGGAATGTCACCTGGGTCATTGTCAACCTGTGCCGGAACAAAGACCCACCCCCTCCCATGGAGACAGTACAGGAGGTAAAGCCTGTCTTATAAATAATAACATTAATTAACAAGAAATAAAAGCTTAAATAATCATGTTACTATTCTACTACAAGATTTCTGCACAAGCTTGTTTGTGTTTCCACACCATGCTTCCTTGTTTAGCTCAAATGGAATCTTTGTGCGTTATTTTACTTAAATAATTCTTTATTTTAATTGTATCATTTAAGAAATTTAATTATTACATTGTGTTTTTAATGTATACTACTATATGGACAAAAATATTGAGAGTTCAAATTCTATCCATCCATTATCTTCCACTTTATCCTCTATTAGGGTCGCGGTGGGGTTCCCCATGCCCATCCAGGGGAGAACGTCTCGGGCGCTGGGCAGATAGACCCAGGACAGGGCACCAATCCATCGCTGGGCACACACTCACTCACACAGACACACACTATATGGGGCAATTTTGAGAATTCAGTTGACTTGATCCATGTTTTTGGACTGTGGGATGAAACCGGAGAACCCGGAGGAAACCCACGCAGACACGGGGAGAACATGGAAACTCCACTCAGATGTGGATTCGAACTGGGAATCCCTAGAGCTGAGAGGAGAACGTGCTAACCACTAAGCCACCGTGCCGCCTGTTTCAGAACAGTTTTACAGTATTTAAAGCCTGAACCAAAAGCAAGCTTCAGTGACCGTGGCAAGTTAAAAACTCTCTGGTGTTGGTTGATTTTTAAGAAAGAAGGCGGTTGTATAGTCTAACAGCCTTATAAATTTTTTTGATGAACTACAATAACAATTGTGAGCCAGGCCTTAAACATCAAATATCAGGGGTCTGACCTTGCAAAATTTTATAAGGAAGTGTGGGCAAAGATTTTGGAGAGTGAGGATTCCCGAATATATGCTCCTAAAGAATGTAATAAAGAAGTATCTCAATATTTTTGTTTGTGTAGTAAATATTTGAATAATATATTTATCCAGCTGCATTGAAAGGGAAGTTAGGAAACATTTAACTGTCTACTGAAAAGTTATTGTGAAATAATAAAGATGCTTGTCATTATAAAATAATTGCAGTAATTAATTTTTTTTTCTCTCGCTCTCTGACAGATCCTTCCTGCTCTTTGTGTACTTATATATCACACAGATATAAATGTAAGTGGAACAGGTTCTAATGATTGTTCTTGCGTATTTCCTATGAACCAGATTTTGAACTTTATAATAAATAAAATCAGAATTAAATATGTTAAAAGATTGACAATATTTAGAAGTAAAATAATAGAGTAGAATTGATAAGTAATGTGTATATGTGCTGAGTCACTTCTTAATAACACATTGAAGAAAGTTCTACATCAACACTATATTCATTCATTATCTTCCGCTTTATCCTATATTAGGGTCGCGGGGGGTCCCCCATGCCCATCCAGGGGAGAACGTTTCGGGCGCTGGGCAGATAGACCCAGGACAGGGCGCCAATCTATCGCTGGGCACACACTCACTCACACATACACACACTATATGGGGCAATTTGGAGAACTCAATTCATTTGAACCATGTTTTTGGACTGTGGGAGGAAACCGGAGAACCCGGAGGAAACCCACACGGACACGCGTAACCCACGCGGACTTATGTACAAATTTTTGTACATAAGTCCAAGATGGATGTATGTTGTTGACTAGTGTTTAATGAATAGAGATGTTATAAAAAAATAAAAAGAACAATGTAAAGGCCTATTTGCAGCATGTTCAGATTGAACGATGTGTATTCTACAGCGTTAAATCAAGTCAGTTCATAGACAAAAATCCTCACGTGTCATTTTCATTCATTGATTTATTCATTATCTTCCGCTTAATCCTCGGGGGGGGGGGGGGTGAAAACCATTTGGAGCGCTGGGCAGATATACCCAGGACAGGGTGCCAATCTGCCGCTGGACACTCTTACTCACACAGACACACACTATATCGGGCAATTTAGAGCATTTAATTTACCTCGAAGCCATGTTTTTGGACTGTGGGATTAAACCGGAGAACCGGGAGAAGACCAATGCGGATATTGGAGAACATGAAAACTCCAGATAGGGATTTAAACCTTGATGCCCAGCGCTGACAGGCGAACGTGCTAACCACTAAGCCACTGTGCCGTCCACATTCCATTTTGAAAGATTTATTGTAAATAATAATAAAATGTCATATTTCTTCATTAACTAGCCCTATATTGTTCTATTTTTTAAGATTCTTGTAGATACAGTGTGGGCTTTATCATACCTAACAGACGGAGGAAATGAGCAGATACAGATGGTCATAGACTCAGGTGTCGTTCCCTTTCTTGTGCCCCTTCTCAGCCACCAAGAAGTCAAAGTTCAGGTAAATAAAATTGCACATGTAATCTAAAACCTTGATATGTAAGTTATTGTTGACATCATATATCTGTTCCACCCTCAGACAGCAGCACTGAGGGCTGTGGGGAATATAGTGACTGGGACGGATGAGCAAACTCAGGTTGTGCTTAACTGTGATGTGCTCTCGCATTTCCCCAATCTACTCACACATCCTAAAGAAAAAATCAATAAGGTACACATGTGCATACACTCACACACACACACACACACACATACACAAACACGCTATTGCTATCTTCTTTCACTCTCTTTCTGTAGCTCTTACTCTTTCTTCCTCTATCCATCGTTCCATCCATCATCACTTTATCCTCTATCAAGGTCACGGTGGGGTTCCCCATGCCCATCCAGGGGAGAACGTTAGATAAACCCAGGACAGGGCGCCAAACTATCGCTGGACACACTCACTCACTCACTCACTCACACAAACATACTCTTATATGGGGAAATTTGGAGAATTCAGTTGACCTTCAACCATGTTTTTGGACTGTAGGAGGAAACCCAAGCGGACACGAGGAGAACATGTAAACTCCACCCAGATTGGGACTCGAACCGGGAATGCCTAGCGAGCATGCTAACCACTAAGCCACCGTGCCGCCTCTTCCTCCTCTGTCCATCTTTATAAATTAAATTTGTTATAATCAGCTTTAATAGAGAATTTCGTAAAGCAAACTGACACAGTGCAGAGTTCAAGTTGTGTTTCCTCACACAAGCGTATTCACACAGTGATATTAATTTTTAACACAATTAAAAGCGCAATTGTGTTTTTTAATTAACTAAAACAATTATTTTAAATAATCTACATAATTAGTTATTACTGACTAAAGAATTTGTGCAGTGGCAAAATTACTAAACATGATGCTAAAAAAAAAAAAGTACTGTCATAGGCAGGCAAGTCGTTAGACCTGGGCTTTTTTTGGCTATAGTCCCGGTTGTTTTGTCAGTAGCCCCGGATCAAATGAGAGCAGCTTTCTCTACAGCCTCTCCTCCAGCAGCGAGACCGAATGATGGAGTCACCGTCAGCTGTTTGTGTTTCCAAACTCTCTGTGTGTTTGAGAGAGATGGCGTTTTTTTCTCCAGTATCGGGAGTAAAGTTACCGTAATAACTGTATGTTGGCTGTAAAGAGCAGCTTCTCAGCTTTCAGAAAACTTCATAATTTTTCTGAAGGCGCAAACTGTCTCAAAGTTACGGTATTTCAAATCAAAACCTTGTTAAAACTTTCGTCCGTGACCGACTCGTAAAACTCAGGTTCCTTTATTCAAAACATTTTTTGGCCCAAACCATCATTTATTAGAACTGAATGTGCTCTCCACTGCTGACAGACATATTATATGTTATTTAATTTGATCCAATATAACTAATAAATGGGGTGGCACGGTAGCTTAGTGGTTGGCATGTTCGCCTCTTAGCGCTAGGGATTCCCGGTTCGAATCCCCATCTGGGTGGAGTTTCCTTGTTCTCCCTGTGTCCGCGTGGGTTTCCTCCGGGTTCTCCGGTTTCCTCCCACAGTCCAAAAACATGGATCAAGTCAATTGAATCTTCCAAATTGCCCCATATACAGTGTATATGTGTGTGAGTACGTGTGTGCCCAGCGATGGATTGGCGCCCTGTCTCTATCTGCCCAGCGCCCGAAACGTTCTCCCCTGGATGGGCATGGGGAACCCCCCCAACGACCATAATAGAGGATAAAGCGGGAGATAATGAATGAATGAACTAATAAATGATCAAACAAAATGAATGTAACAACAGTTTAAAAAATGAATAAATACACTCATGAAAGAGCACTTTTTAAAGAGGGCAGAGGGGGAATAAGGGATCTGGGCTAAAGCCCCTGATGTTTCTAAACCCTAAAAACGCCCCATGTCATAGGGTTGCCACGAATGAGGACAGGAGATGGGATTTGTCCCGACAGGAAGGGGCTTTAATACATACTGCATTTAAAGTAACATTTAAATTACACCTGTGCGGGCATGGTGTCGCTCGCCAAAGTCCTGCTCCCGTCGTCCATGAAATTCTCTCTCCCCGCGGCACATGATTTTACAGCTTATAAAGATGCACAGTCCATCAGACTGAGCTGGATCAGGTTCAGATTGTCAATCTAATCAATCTCCCTGATTAGTGCATTAACTCCACCTCTCATCCCCACAGCCAGCGCCTCCTAATCATGTTAAGGGTTGGAATATTTTCTTTGAAGTTGTGGAAAAAAAAAACGTGTTCCGTGTGCTTTGTCTCCTGCAGGAGGCAGTATGGTTCCTCTCTAACATCACAGCAGGAAACCAGCAGCAGGTACAGGCTGTGATAGATGCAGGACTCATTCCTATGATTATACATCAGCTGGCCAAGGTAACACACACACAGTCACACTTTTATTCAATCTGTATTTATACAAACTGATTAGGTTTAGAAGTCACATTTTTAGCTAAGTTTTATGTTTGTAAAAGTGTGTGGAACGGTTGTAACTGCTCTTAGTAACCACTCACTGCCAAAATGACAAAACACTGTGCAATAAACATTCTATATAAACATTGTTATATGTGCAATACAGTATTTCCAAGAAAATCTGTTGTTTTTCTGCAATTACCACTTAATATAATATTGAATCATATGTGCAATACTTTATTACTGTGCAATCGGTGTTTCATATCGTCTCCCCTCTGTATTATATACCATGTTCATAATTGAGTATTTTTTTATTTTATTTTGTATATACTGAGCTCTATTTTTATTACATTTTTTCTTTTGAAAGTAGTTCTTGTAATATACATTAGCTGTATCTATAACTTTCCCAATTACCGTCACTTCTGCTGCTGAGATTGAATTTCCCCCATTGTGGGACCAATAAATGATTATCTTATCTTATTTTATCTTGCTCACTCTATGTAAGTGTATGTGTGATTCCAAAAAAACATGACGTAACGTCTTTGTGTTAGTCTAAAATAGAAAGCCTGCTGCTATTCTAAGTGACCCATACCTTTTTGTCCCCCTTATTGTCCTTTTTTCCTAACCCTCTTCTGAAATAGGGTGATTTTGGCACACAGAAGGAGGCTGCATGGGCCATCAGCAACTTAACAATAAGTGGCCGGAAAGATCAGGTTTGTCTGTTAGTTATATAAACATGTGTTCAAAATTTTAAAGCATTTTTTTTTATCCTTTTCAATGACTTTTTTGTTGTTACTAACAGGTGGAGTATTTGGTGCAGCAGAATGTGATCCCACCTTTTTGTAACCTGCTGTCAGTGAAGGACTCTCAGGTGGTGCAAGTGGTTCTGGATGGTCTTAAGAACATCCTCATCATGGCTGGTGATGAGGCCAGCACTATTGCAGAGATTATCGAGGAGTGTGGAGGTAAACCCCTAATTGGGCTCAATATGAGCTGGTCATCTGTGTTCCGACTGCAGAGATGGCTTACTAATAGCAGTTTTAGATTTTTAGCTGTGGTGTAACAAAATGTACAAATTATTTTTACTCCAAACAAAGTTTCGGAGGGGTAAAAAGTGATCTATTTTACCTACTGTGCTGAAACACCAAGAAATTTGTCCTCCGCGTTTAACCCATCTGTGCAGTGACACACACACATGTACAGTGGGTTGCAAAAGTATTCATACCCCTTGAACATTTCAATATTTTGTCACATTACAACCACAAACATAAATATATTTCACTGGAATTTAATGTGAAAGACCAACACAAAGTGGTATACAATTGTGAAGTGGAATGAAAGTTATACATGAATCAACAATTTTTTTACAAATAAAAAACTGAAAAGTGCGATGTGCAAAATTATTCAGCCCCCTTTTCCCTGAGTGCAACCAATTGCATTCAGAAGTTGCCTGAT
>JAFMOD010000581.1:195190-220409 GCA_019802435.1 Corydoras maculifer | reverse complement strand
GTTTCCTCCGGGTTCTCCGGTTTCCTCCCACAGTCCAAAAACATGGATCAAGTTAATTGAATTCTCAAAATTGCCCCATATAGAGTGTGTCTGTGTGAGTGAGTGTGTGCCCAGCGATGGATTGGCGCCCTGTCCTGGGTCTATCTGCCCAGCGCCCGAGACATTCTCCCCTGGATGGGCATGGGGAACCCCACCGCGACCCTAATAGAGGATAAGCGGGAGATAATGAATGAATGAATGAATAAAGCTTCCACTACATACAATATATTGTTAATCTATTTACTCACCCATCATTTGAATAGCACTAGGGATTCCCGGTTTGAATCCCCATCGGGGTGGAGTTTCCATGTTCTCCCTGTGTTCGCATGGGTTTCCTCTGGGTTCTCCGGTTTCCTCCCACAGTCCAAAAACATGGATCAAGTCAATTGAATTCTCCAAATTGCCCCATATAGAGCGTGTCTGTGTGAGTGTGTGCCCAGCGATAGATTGGCGTCCTGTCCTGGGTGTATGTGCCCAGCGCCCGAGACGTTCTCCCCTGGATGGGCATGGGGAACCCCCCGCGACCCTAATAGAGGATAAAGCGGGAGATAATGAATGAATGAATGAATATATCATTAATTCATAGAAATTTATCTTTTTTTGTATTATGGAGCCAGCTTACATTTCAACACCTAAAAATGTTTAATGCTACCAAACTTACCCCCCCCCCCCGACCCTTATAGAGGATAAAGTGGGAGATACTGGATGAATGAATGAACTTGGACTTTGTCCTTCACACAGGAGGCGGGAGCAGATAATGCCGCACTCTGAGGCGAGACCCTCTCCCTCCCGCAGGACGCTGTCAGTCGAAAGTTGTTATTCCTCTAATGAACGGCATTTCGAACAATGTCCGAAGCTGCTGTGCTGTTGAGTCCTGTGGCGGTCGTGTCTCTCTTCGCCTGCGCCACGCAATTTGCTATCGGCTTCATTTTAGCGCAGCTTTGGGGCAGAAAGTGTTCACCGGCCGACAGATGGACTCTCGTCTGGTTGTTCTACGATGCAATAGTGCACATTACGCTGGTGAGTGACTAAAACAACCGAAAAATCGACATATTCGAACCCAGAACACCGCACTGATACGTGTTATTACTTCTAAAGGAAGGTCCTTTCGTCTACATGTCGCTGTTTGGAAGTGTTGCGACATCCGATGGACTGCTTGCAGAACTGTGTAAGTCCATCAGTGCTCCAGTCATTCAGTCAAAACTATTAGGACACCATTTTTAGTCTTTTATTCATCTCATCTCAATATACTTAACGTCTGCTTAATGCTATACTATGTGTGTGTGTGGGGGGGGGGGGCATGCACACACTCACTTGGAAAGACACACACACACAACTTGTGAATTTCCCACAAATAAGGGATTATTTTATCTTAATAACAACCAGGAGGGACAATTTAATTAATGAAATTGTCCCTTCTTGTTGTTAAGATTATTAACAACAATTAATTAATTAATTAGGGTGGCACGTTCTCCTCTCAGCACTAGGGATTCCCGGTTGGAATCCCCATCTGGGTGGAGTTTCCATGTTCTCTCCGTGTCTGCGTGGGTTTCCTCCCACAGTCCAAAAACATGGATCCAGTTCAACTGAATTCTCCAAATTGCCCCATATAGAGTGTGTCTGTGTGAGTGAGTGTGTGCTTAGTGATAGATTGGTGTCCTGTCCTGGGTGTATCTGCCCAGCGCCCGAAACGTTCTCCCCTGGATGGGCATGGGGAACCCCACCACGACCCTAGTAGTTTCCTCCCACAGTCCAAAAACATGGATCAAGTCAATTGAGTTCTCCAAATTGTCTCATATAGAGTGTGTTTGTGTGACTGTGACTGTGTGCCCAGTGATAGAGTGCACCCTGAGTGCACCACGCCTGAAACGTTCTCCCCTGGATGGGCATGGGGAAACACCCCCCCCCCCGCGACCCTAGTAGAGGATAAAGCGGAAGATAACGAATGGAATTAATTAATTATTCGTTTAATCCTCTAGTATCCATCGCTGGAGGGGTTAAGGTGTGTATGCCCATCCAGTGGTCAACGTTCTGGGCGCTGGGCAGATACACCCAGGCCAATCAATCAATACATTCACTCAATATAAGTCTTATTAAGTGAGTGTTATATAACTCTCCATATCTAATTTGCAGAAACTTTGCAGGTCCACATGTTTGTTGTTGTGGTTTGAGACTGGACTCAATATATCTCTTTAATGTCTTGCAGGGAAAGAGTACGGGAAGGCAGACCAGCGCTGGCTCTATTCTGACCCAACCATTCTCTCTTTGGAGATTCTGACTGTGGTCCTGGATGGATTTTTAGCACTGCTTTTGGTCCATGCAATCATTAAAGACAAACACTACAGGTAAAAAGGTGTAGGATTTAAGAACCCTAGCTAATACCCTTAGTTTTAACATACATATTTATACTAAAATTATGGTGTTCTAGACTTTACCAGCCCTGCATATAAATACCTATACATTTCTTACTGCATTGAATCTGTATACTACTATATGACATCGTGCCTGAATTGAGTAGAACAAGCAAGTCCCTTACCTGCATCTGCCAGCTTAGTAGCTCCATCCATCCATTATCTTCCGCTTTATTCTATATTAGGGTGATACACCCAGGCGCTGGGCATATACACCCAGGACAGGGCGCCAATCTATCGCTGAGCACACACTCACTCACTCACACAGACACGCACACATACACCCTCTATATGGGGCAATTTTGAGAACTTAGTTGACTTGATCCATGTTTTTTTGGACTGTTGGATGAAACCAGAGAACCCGGAGGAAACCCACGCAGACACGGGGAGAACATGTGCTTAGTAGCTCACATCAGATAAAAAAATATGTTTATAATTTTACATTTTTCAGACAACAGTCTAGTGTTTGTATGTGTATAACTTAAGTGCAGTTCCATGTTTAACTTGGGTCAGTCTTACGCTTGTTAAAATAAAAGCTCCCTGGTTTGATTCCTGGTCCCACTAAGTACTATGACTGAAGTGCCCTTGAGCAAGGCACCTAACCCCAATTGCTCCTTTGGCGCCGTATACAGGGCTGCCCATCGCTCACTTCACTCAGTGTGTGTATGTATATGTGTGTGTCACTGCACGGATGGGTTATATGTGGAGGACATACAGTATTTCTCTGTGTGTAAGTACTGTAGAGTACAGTTATGAGTGCCCCATCTGGGTACTAACAATAGGACTGGGGTAATAGAATAAATGTCACAAATTAATGTATTTTGCATCTAATCCATCAGTGCAGTAAAACACACATAAACACATTAGTGAAGTGAGCACTGAGGTTAAGTATTGATCTACAGACTACAACATGATGTTTTAAGCCTCAGTAAGCTTGGACTCAGGAAGGCGCTAAACCCAAAGTTTTGTTTAAATTTTTTTTTTTGCATTAAGGCAGCTAAATAAAATAAATAGGATTATAGTTATCAGCTCAGGTAAAAAATTTTAGGTGAATATAACGACACCTTTAGGACAAGTTTTTAAAAATGTTTTTTTTTAAATATTTTTGGCAGATTTTTCATTACTGTTGCTTATATTCCATGTTTTAATTCATTTATTCAGAAGTGAAACATTAATACAAAATTCTCTACAGTAAACTAGTTTTAAGTAGAGAGGACAATAGAAATATAAATTTCATCCATCCATCCATCCATCCATTATCCTCTACTAAGGTCGTGGTGGGGTTCCCCATGTCCATCCAGGGGAGTGCGTTTCGGGCGCTGGGAAGATACACCCAGGACAGGACACCAATCTATCACTGAGCACACACTCACTCACACAAACACACAAACACACTCTATATGGGGCAATTTGGAGAATTCAGTTGACCTGGATCCATGTTTTTGGACTATGGGAGGAAACCGGAGAACCCGGCGGAAACCCACGCGGACACGGGGAGAACATGGAAACTCTACCCAGATGGGGATTCGAACCGGGAATCCCAAGTGCTGAGAGGAGAACATGCTAACCTACAAGCCACCATGCCGCCCTTCCTGAATAATAGTGTTAAGAAGAATATTTGAATGCTGTTGGACTCATCAAATCATCTAATCATCAAAGTACACCTTAGTTATGTGATGTTGAGTTTGATTTAGCACAAACATACGGACAGCCCAATAGGATGTAATTTTTGCACACAAAATTTGCACAGGACTGATGGCAATCGTGAATATGAATCTTAAACAATACATGTAATCTTAATTTTTTCATAATACATATTTATTTCATTTTCTTTTGTGTTTAGGCACTTTGTTCAAATTACCCTCTGCGTGTGTGAGCTGTATGGTGGCTGGATGACCTTCTGCCCAGATTGGCTTATAGGAAGTCCTAACCTGAACTCCAGTAACTGGCTCTACCTCTGGGTGTACCTAGTTTTTTTTAATGGCTTGTGGGTCGTGGTGCCTGGACTCTTGCTCTGCCAGTCCTGGAACGATTTACAGCGATCCCACCAATATTTAAAGAAGAAATAACAACAGTATTCTTAATAATAAGCTGATCTCAGAGGCTAACAATACATATTTTATTCTATGGAACTATGACTAAGCATAATGTATGACTAAGCATGTTGTTCGTGTCTCACATAAAAATACTATTATACATTTTGAATAGAGATTAAGTGTCCTTAAGGCCCAGTACATTAAACACAATATTGGCTAATCTTAAGGGTATTACTGTATAGTCCTTAATACATGCAAGATCATTCACCGATCATTATTGAGCATTTGGTCATACAGTAGGCCATTAAACGGTAGCTCAGTGGTTAGAGTGTTGGGCTATCAATCTGAAGGTTGTGGGTTCAAATCCCAGGGCCACTGAAGTTACCAATGTGGGTCCTTGAGTAAGGCTCTTAATCCTCATTGCTCCAGGAATGCTGTATGACCACCCCTGTGTTCTGACCCCAACGGTGTTGTGATATTTGTAATTGCTTTGGATAAAAGCGTCTGCTAAATGACCAAATGTAATGTCATTTTAATTAAATCATTACATGAAATTATTGATCACAAAATACATTTCAGACTTGTCATCTGTGGTAATAGTTCTGATCAGTACAAACTTTCAAACAACATTTATAATATTTACAAGAAAAATTGCAAAAAGGTATCATAACTCCACTGATGATGTCATAGTGCCTCACCTAGAATTAGAATAAATTTTCTTTTTTAACAGCAGTTATTATTTGTAAACAGGGAAACAATTGTGTATTTCTGAAACTAAATTTACACATCTGTTTAAAAAAATCATACAGGAATATGTGAACATAGTTGTTTAAAAAGTAGAGCTGATGTAGTTAATGTACTCTTTTTAACTACCTGTAAATTTAAAACGTTTATTCGGCTTAGTTGTCAAATATAAAGAATACTGTACTTTATATTAATACAAATAAATAACATGGAACTGAGGGCGGCACAGTGGCTTAGTGGTTGGCACGTTCGCCTCTCAGCGCTAGGGATTCCCGGTTCGAATCCCCATCTGGTTGGAGTTTCCATGTTCTCCCCGTGTCTGTGTGGGTTTCCTCCGGGTTCTCCGGTTTCCTCTCACAGTCCAAAAACATGGATTAAGTTAATTGAATTCTCCAAATTGCCCCATATAGAGTCTGTCTGTGTGGGTCGGTGTGTGCCCAGCGATGGATTGGTGTCCTGTCCTGGATCTGACTGCCCAGCGCCCGGGGCGTTCTCCCCTGGATGGGCATGGGGAACCCCCCCCGCGACCCTAATATAGGATAAAGCGGGAGATAATGAATGAATGAACATGGGACCGAGCAGTGTGCAGAATTTAGTGGGATTTTGTGATGAGCAATCCAGATTACAAACACTGATGGCCTCCTGGAAGGTGACCTGTTTCCATGTAGATACAAAAAGCTCTTCTACAGGTAATTATACACAAATAAAATGTTGCATTTCTACTTATGAGTTTACAAATTGCATCATTAATATTATTAACTACGTCAAAAAAGAACATTCTTTATCCTAAATCCTTATTGCAGCATTTAGATTTTGTTTAACAGAACAGCAAACCTTAGTCAACAACTTAACAACTCTGGAACACGACTTCTCAGCTCACAAACATCAGAGTTCAAAGGGGTTGAAACATGATACTTCTTCTTTCCATGGATTTTTGTTTAGTGTCTGTTGTCCATATGGTCTGTTTATTTATGTCTTTAAGACATGACAGACATGAGAACACATTTTTACCGTAAGTTGCCAAAGTGCACAGCAAATACAAATGTCTAAAGACCCCACATTTTGTGTTGTTAGCTCTAATCGTCCTTCACGATGTCTCCTTTAGTTATCCTGAATCATTTTGGCTACAGACTGAAAAGCCTGGTGCAGTCCCTGACCCTTCAATGCACTACATCCTTGGATCTCCCAAACAAAGGCAATGCTGCTTTGCAGATCCAGGTGTGCAGCCACCTCGTTTATCGTCATCGAATTAGGCAGGTCAATCTTATTGGCTAAAACCATCAATGGAACGCCTGTTAAGTTTTCATTCTTCATAATATCCCTTAGCGCCAACTTGGCCTCCTCTATCCGAGAGCGGTCACTGGCATCCACCACAAACATCAGTGCCTTGCAGTCCTCCAGATAATGCCGCCAGTTGCCTCTCATGTTTTTTTGTCCACCCACATCCCAAATAGTTAAAATTGTCTTCTTGTCCAGCTCCAGGGTGACCACGTTGAAGCCTATTGTGGGAGAAGTTCCCATGACGACCCCCTGATGGAGTCTGTAAAGCAAGGTGGATTTGCCAGCAGAATCCAAGCCCATGAGAACCACATGAGGTGGGTGATCGATCCGTTTTGTCCGTTTCTGTAAACCAGACCCCATTTTTTACTTCCTTCAGCAAAGTTATGTCCCGTTGAAGAGCTGCTCAAAATGAAGGGGCATGCTTGTATCCTCTTATAGGTCCCGTGGTTACTTGATGAACGGCAGAAACAGAACAGCATGTTAAAGTCAGTCCCACACTTTTATTGCAATGGGTTGGCCAAAAGAAAGTGGTGTGGAAAGTCCTACACCTAAAATATGCAGTTAAACAGGTAAGTCAGCGTTTAACAGTTAGGTGGTGGCCTCTTTTGTTGCACACATACAAGTCTTAACCAGAATGAAGTCATAGCTTGAGATTCGTTGATATATTTGTACAGCAAAGCACCCACCCACTTAAAGGTTAGCAGTTTTACCTCCCAGTTCTGGGGATCCAGCACTTTGAATCTCAATCTGGGTGGAGTTTCTATGTTCTCCCTGTGTCTCTGTGGGTTTCCTTCAGTTTCTTAGGTTTCCTCACATAGTCTACAAATATGGATTTGAGGTAAATCCCTGCCCCCCCCCGATCCTAATAGAGGATTAAGCTGAAGATAATGAAAGAATAAAAGTGACGAAGTACTTATAAGTGTTAAGCAACTATCACACCCATTATCCATTAACGTCTCGGGCGCCGGGTAGACACACCCAGGACAGGGCTCCAATCCAATCCATCGCTGGGTACACACTCACTCACACACACACTCTATATGGAGCAATCTGGAGAACTTAATTGACTTGATCCATGTTTTTGGACTGTGGGAGGAAACCGGAGAACCCGGAGGAAACCCACGCGGACACGGGGAGAACATGGACACTCCACCCAGATGGGGATTCGAACCGGGAATCCCTAGTGCTGAGAGGAGAACAAGCTAACCACTAAACCACCGTGCCGCCCAACTATCACACCAAGATTTGATTGTATGGTTTTTGCCTTTATTAAACTAGTCAAATTACCAGCCTATGATAGAAAACATTAGGCACTCGTGGTGTCGGACTTTTATTTTGTAAAAGCGGGCTTCACCGCCATATGAAACTAGTAGCTGTCCATTCATGGGGCTTCAAATTCTTGAAATCGACTCTTGTCATTTCAGAGGGAATTAATAGAGTTCTGTATAACATACTGCAGTTTTGTTGGTTTTATCTGCACCACTGATAGTTAAAACATTTAGTAATACGATCGTTAATAGGTCGTTTGTTCATACAACAATAATTAAAATGCAAACGTCTGCTCATTCAAATAACTGTTTTTGGAATCGACTTTTAGGCCGCCTCGGAATCGATTCTGGATAATAGAATAATAGGCCGAGACTACTGAATCGAGTAAACTGAGAGGAGTCGATTCGCAACTCTAAAAAGGTGGATTTTAATGAGACGGGAGAGAGATGGAGTTGTTCCGCTTCACCTGATAACATGTAGCTCAGCAGCTCCTCCACACAGGTACGTCCTCTGTCCGCTTCCATTCCGACATTTTAATAGTTTATGTTCTCATTTATAAAAAGCGGTTTGTTGATGACGCGATGCTGTGACGTCAGATTTCCATCAGAGTAATTAATCGCAGAGAGAACGGTTACCATTAGCCATCACTAGCTAATAACCTGAGCAAACTAATTTACCAATATCATTTTCGTTTATTTAAACATAACTTACGTTCTGATTCAGGTCGACTGCTTATTTAGTTTTAGCAAAGTTCCAAGTCCAAATATTATGACGTTAAATGACGTGGTTTTGTCCCAAACCCTTTACGCTGCACTTCTACTATCAGAGAGTAAACATTCATTCAACATCAGATAGTTAGTGTTTTTTGCTCACTGTTTTTAAACAGTTTACCATTTAAAACGCAGTAATTCTATCGTCTGGAATTGATAAACGTTTATTAATTTTGTAAAACCATAATTTCAGTTAACGGACCTGGTTTTAAGACACTAACACATTGAAAGTTGTCCGATATTTAAGTACTTTTTGTTTTTATTTATAATCAGCGGTTTGTTGATGACGCGATGCTCTGAGGTTAGATTTCCATCATTCATTTTGTAAAACCATTATTTTTAGTTGACAGACCTGGTTTTAAGACACTAACACATTGAAAGTTGTTTGTTTTTATTTATGATAAGCGGTTTGTTGATGCTGTGACGTCAGATTTCCATAAGAGTAATTAATCGCAGAGAGAACGGTTAACATTAGCCATCACTAGCTAATATCCTGAACAAACTAATTTACCAATATCACACGTCTTTTTGTTTTCGTTTATTTAAACATAACTTACGTTGTGATTCAGGTCGACTGCTTATTTACCCTTTACGTTGCACTTCTTCTATCAGAGAGTAAACATTTATACAACATCAGATAGTGTTTTTAGTGTTTTTTGCTCACTGTAATTAAACAGGGCGGCACGGTGGTTTAGTGGTTGGCATGTTCTCCTCTCAGCACTAGGGATTCCCGGTTCGAATCCCCATCTGGGTGGAGTTTCCATGTTCTCCAAAAACATGGATCAAGTCAATTGAATTCTCAAAAAATTGCCCCATATAGAGTGTGTCTGTGTGAGTGAGTGTGTGCCCAGCGATGGATTGGCGCCCTGTCCTGGGTGTATCTGCCCAGCGCCTGAGATGTTCTCCCCTGGATGGGCATGGGGAACCCCACCGCGACCCTAATAGAGGATAAAGCGGAAGATAATGGATGAATGAATGAATGTTTTTAAACAGTTAACCATTTAAAACGCAGTAATTCTATCGTCTGGAATTGATAAACGTTTATTAATTTTGTAAAACCATAATTTCAGTTAACGGACCTGGTTTTAAGACACTAACACATTGAAAGTTGTCCGATATTTAAGTACTTTTTGTTTTTATTTATAATCAGCGGTTTGTTGATGACGCGATGCTCTGAGGTTAGATTTCCATCATTAATTTTGTAAAACCATTATTTTTAGTTGACCGACCTGGTTTTAAGACACTAACACATTGAAAGTTGTTTGTTTTCATTTATATTAAGCGGTTTGTTGATGACGCGATGCTGTGACGTCAGATTTCCATCAGAGTAATTCATCGCAGAGAGAACGGTTAACATTAGCCATCACTAGCTAATAACTTGAACAAACTAATTTACCAATATCACACATATTTTTGTTTTCGTTTATTTAAACATAACTTACATTCTGATTCAGGTCGACTGCTTATTTAGTTTTAGCAAAGTTCCAAGTCCAAATATTATGACGTGGTTTTGTACCAAACTCTTTACGATGCACTTCTTCTATCAGAGAGTAAACATTCATACAACATCAGATAGTGTTTTTATTAAAGAGTTTGCCATTTAAAACGCAGTCATTCTATTGTCTGGAATTGATAAACGTTTATTAATTGTGTAAAACCGTTATTTTTAGTTGACAGACCTGGTTTTAAAACACTAACTCAGGGGTGCCCACACTTTTCTGGCCCGAGATCGACTTTTCCATTGGACAGGTCATCAAGATCTACCAGGGTAAAAAAATTTTTTTTAGGCTTTTATATTGAAACCTGTTTACACACCATGTTAGTATTGGGGGGGGGGGGTACGTTGGCTTAGTGGTTAGTACGTTCTCCTCTCAGCGCTAGGGATTCCCGGTTCGAATCCCAATCTGGGTGGAGTTACCATGTTCTCCCCGTGTCCACGTGGGTTTCCTCCGGATTTTCTCCCACAGCCCAAAAACATGGATCAAGTCAATTGAATTCTCCAAATATAGTGAGTGTGTGCACAGTATAGATTGCCCCCCTGTCCTGGGTGTATCTGCCCAGCGCCTGAGACTCTCTCTGAGACGGATGGGCATGGGACCTCCCCCCCCCCACACACAACTCCAATAGAGGATAAAGCGGAAGATAATGGATGGATAGATGGATGTTAGTATTGTCCAATCAGCATAGAAAAGACAGCTTCATGTTGCCATTTTCACAGAAATTGCAGCAAATAGCATGAAAACGTGGTTTTAGTGTAAACCCAAACAACCAAACACAATGGAAGTGCAATGGCTACATGGCAAAGCAAGCAAAGGCATTTTGAGTTTGACATTGTAAAAAATATATTTATCCTCTCACTCTAAATGAAAGTGATGTTTTAGTTATTTTGGAGCGAAGTCCTTCACTCGTCTTGTCAGTCAAATAAAGTGCGAAAACACAAACAGAAACTTTCTAATGTAATGTAAATCTAATGTATATGATTCACGAGGGGATTTTCCATGTTCTCCCCGTGTCTGCGTGGGTTTCCTCCGGATTCTCCGGTTTCCTCCCACAGTCCAAAAACATGGATCAAGTCAAAATTGCCCCATATAGAGTGTGTCTGTGTGAGTTAGTGTGTGTCCAGCGATGGATTGGCGTCCTTTCCTGGGTGTATCTGCCCAGCGCCCGAGACGTTCTCCCCTGGATGGGCATGGGGAACCCCACCGCGACTAGAGGATAAAGCGGGAGATAATGGATGAATGAATGAATGATTCGCGAGGCAGCGCTTCGGATTTAGGCACGGGGGCGTGGTTTTGGGAACAGCGTGAGAGACGGGGGGGGGCGCAGACTGTTCGCTTACAGAGATCGCGATTCGGAATGAATCACATTGTGTGTTAAAATACGTGCGCGCGTGTTTATAAGGGCTTCCGATACTGTGCTGTAAAAAAAGCGCTGATACGTGATTTTTTTTTCTCAAACCTCCATCGCGATCGACCGGACACCCCTACGCGATCGACGTATTGAGCACCCCTGCACTAACACATTGAAAGATGTCCGGTATTTAAGTAGTTTATGGTTTCATTTGTAATCAGCGGTTTGTTGATGACGCGATGCTGTGACGTTAGATTTCCATCATTAATTTTGTAAAACCATTATTTTTAGTTGACAGACCTGGTTTTAAGACACTAACACATTGAAAGTTGTTCTAAATTTCCTGGCGTCTCGGCTGTAAGGATCAGCAGCGGCTAGTTATTGCGTGAAATCCTCATTCTCTCGCTGCTCCCTACACTGGTCCACTCCGTCCGTTCTTAGAGACGCGACGCCGTGTTCACTCCGTAGGGATCTTTGTGCTCATTTGGAACACGCCCGGTTCAGTGTTGTGATCGGTTTCTAGCCGCGACGGATCTGTCAGTCTAATTTATTCCGGCTGTCTGCTCTCCTGTATTGTTAATTATTAAACACCACCTTCAATGAAAGTGTATACACAGTCAGTATTGTTTTAATTCATGTTATTTTAGCCTAGTAAAATCACAGAAGAATACATTTAAAGGTAAATGTTACTGCAACGTTTAACCTATATAGACGTTTGCGTTTAGTGCAGTTCATTCACTGTTTTCATGCAAATTTGCATGTCTTTTCTTCATTCCCCCTCATGTAGTCGTTTACATATCTGACATGATCATTATTCACCCATGTGGGGGTGGGGTGGGGGGTTGTCCATGCCCATCCAGGGGAGAACGTTTCAGGCATTGGGTAGATTTTTTAGGTTGAATGATACAGCAATGTTTAACCTATATATTCATTTGCATATAGTATTTTGCATGTCTTTTCTTCTTTCCTCCTCATTTCTCACCATATTGAGTGTATTGTCATCCACATATTTGACAAGATCATTATTTAATCATACGGTCCATGTAAATGATTCATTCCTTTATTATCTTTTGCTTAATCCTGTAATAGGGTCGTGGGGGGCGGGGGTTCCCCATGTCCATCCAGGCGAGAAAGTTTCAGGTGTGCCAATCCATCACTGTGCACACACACACACTATCTATATAGGGTCAATTTACATATTAATTTGGTTTTATATACACTCTAAATATAGGCAGTTAAGTGCCCTTGACAAGCGAATGTGCCAACCACTAATCCACCATGCCACTGGTGGTTAAGGTGGTACGAAATATATTGTTAAGACTTTTTGCTGTCTTAGTTCTAACTGTATAACTGCCAATAATTGTTTGTCTGATTTCATTTGCAGTAGCTGTGCTTTATCCACCGTCTCCCCTTTTCTACCCTGCTTCCCTCCAATCATCAGTTGCGTCGGCATGATGGATGTTAGTAAATGGCCCCTCTTTAGTCTTATGAGTGCACAAGAAATCGCACTAATACGACAGGCATGTGTCTTTGGTACATCTGCTAATGAGGCCATCTACATTACCACCAATGATGAGGTAACTGTTTAATAAAGTATTCTTGGGTTTAGTACTAAAGCTGTTTAAGAGACCAAAGATTGATTAAAATTAAGGTGGAAGTAATAAGGATCAGAGACAGGATTTGACCCCATCGAACAGGCTTTATTGTTGACCTCAAGATAGAACAACTTGTATAGTAAATATAGTTCATCCATTATCTTCTACTTTATCCTCTATTAGGGTCGTAGGGGGGTTCCCCATGCCCACCCAGGGGAGAACGTTTCGGGCGCTGAGCAGATACACCCAGGACAGGGTGCCACTCTTTCGCTGGGCACACACTCACTCACACAAACACACTCTATATGGGGCAATTTGGAGAATTCAGTTGACCTTAATCCATGTTTTTGGAATGTGGGAGGAGAAACCCACGCGGACACGGGGAGAACATAGAAACTCCACCCAGATGGGGATTCGAACCGGGAATCCCTAGCATTGAGAGGCGAACATGCTAATCAGTAAACCACCATGCCGCCCTAAACATAAGTTGTGTATATAGCCGTAATTGTGCTGACGTGGCAATAAACCCTATAGCTATGAAAAAAACTATAATCATCATCACCTCCTCCTCCTCACAAGTCTGATCAGCAGGTAGAAGAAAAAAAAATACGTGCCCAACCCTTTATAGGGGAAGTTGTAGGTTTTTGGTTAAGAAACCAGCCTTGTGACCTGAAGGTCCCCGGTTTGATTCTTCATCCCACCAAATAGATAGCTCACTTTACAGCTGTATCACTTGGAATAGTTGAGGCAAAAGCGCAAACCGTTGTTCTATCAGTTAGAATTAACCTATATATATATATATATATATATATATATATATATATATATATATATATATATATATATATATATATATACACACACACACACACACACACACACACACAGTGCATCCGGAAGTATTCACAGCGCTTCACTTTTTCCACATTTTTTCCACAAGTATTCTTAGTTTATTTATTTATTACAATCTTGTAAAAATATTTTCTTCACTGGTAATTTTATTCAATTAAAGCATCTGAGTACATTGTTCATTACAGTCTGCTTTTATCTCATACTTTGCTCTGTAGGTATATGTCCTTGGCCTGAACTGCAGCAACTGCTTAGGTACTGGTGATAATCAGAGCATTATTGTGCCAAAAAAATTGGACTGTCTGAGTGGAAAGAAGGTGGTCAGTCTAAGTTATGGCAGCGGACCACATGTACTGTTTGCTACAGAGGGTAAGCTAAACATGTGAACTGTTCTTGGTTGTGATTTTATTCAATATTTGTCAATAGTTCTGTGATTGAAGGTGTTTTTTTCCCCCTCTTTTTAATTCACTAACAAGTGCATTTATTTAAACCTGTAATGAATGCTTATATTGCAAAGTTTGCAATTTGTTACATTGATATTAAAGATATGGAGAGCATTTTTGTTGTTATTTATTTATTAATAGTGATTTTTAGGGAACTATTAAGTGTTAAATTAGTAGAATTTCCTAATGCTTATTGGTTGTCAGTAAATCATTCATTCATTCATTCATTTATTATCTCCCGCTTTATCCTCTATTAGGGTCGCGGTGGGGTTCCCCATGCCCATCCAGGGGAGAACGTCTCGGGCGCTGGGCAGATACACCCAGGACAGGGCGCCAATCCATCGCTGGGCACACACTCACTCACACATACACACTCTATATGGGGCAATTTTGAGAATTCAATTGACTTGATCCATGTTTTTGGACTGTGGGAGGAAACCGGAGAACCCGGAGGAAACCCATGCAGACACGGGGAGAACATGGAAACTCCACCCAGATGGGGATTCGAACCGGGAATCCGTAGCGCTGAGAGGCGAACGTGCTAACCACTAAGCCACCGTGCCGCCCTGTCAGTAAATCAGCTGGTTAATAAAACATTGTTACAAAACGGGTAGTTCTGGTCCTATATTCGATTGGACATGTTTTTTGTCCAGCCATGACATTAATGACTAACACACACCTCTGAGCACTTCACATCCGTATCAATGTGTAATGTACAGTTCATCATTTTCTCATTGTTTTTTTATCAATACAAACTGTAATTCGTCCACTAAATGGCAGAATGGAGAAAGCGGAAACCTAGAAACTAGTTTACGTCGCAGAAGACCAGAATATTAACGATTTTGCTTTAAATAAATAAATAAAAAGTTTCCATGTTCTCCCCGTTTTCCTCCGGATTCTCAGTTTTACCCCCACAGTCCCAAAACATGGATCAAGGTGGATTGAATTCTCAAAATTGCCTGTGTAAGTGTGTCTGTGTAAGTGAGTGTATGCCCAGTGATAGATTGGCGTCCTGTCCTGGGTCTATCTGCCCAGCGCCCAAGATGTTCTCCCCTGGATGGGCATGGTGAACCCCCCGCGACCCTAATAGAGCATAAAGCGAAAGATGATGGATGGATATTAAAATTAATTTAATCTCTGTTAGAGATTTAATCGCTGTTGTTAAACCTGTCTTAACAAGACAAGAAACAATCCAATATTTTAACCTCATCTACAATACTCAATTCCTGTTAATCACTAATCACATCTAAATCCGGAAATTGCTATAAGCATTCTGTTGGAGCATTGCATGTGCTTTTCTACACCATATGTTGTGTAAAATGGTGATTAGCACATCGTTTGTCATTGCAGATGGCCTTCTGTATGCCTGGGGACATAATGGATACAGCCAGCTGGGTAACGGGACTATCACTCAGGGATTGTCTCCTTTCCTTGTCTCGACGAACATGCAGAACAAGAAGGTGACCGCAGTGGCTTGTGGGTCACATCATTCACTAGCCCTGACCCATGATGGAGAGGTAAGGAAATTAAAAGGAACAAAAAAAAATATTAAGACCTGTGTTATGAGGCTAGGTGGCTTAGTTAGCACGTTCGCCTCTCAGCACTAGGGATTCCCAGTTCTAATCCCCATCTGGGTGAGGTTTCCATGTTCTCTCCGTGTCCGTGTGGGTTTCTTTTGGGTTCTCTGGTTTCCTCCCACAGTCCAAAAACATGGATCAAGGTAAATTGAATTCTCTAAATTGCCCCATATAGAGTGTGTGTCCAGCGATAGATTGGTGCCCTGTTCTGGGTGTATCTACCAGGATCAGCTTTAATGTTAAAACCTGTTTACACACATCATTGTTATTCAAGTATTTTATTTGTCATTCCACAATATAAAGTGCAGTACAATATATATGGAACGAGACAGCGTTCCCCAGGAACAAGGTGCTACATATAACAGCTACTTCACAACCAACATAAAGTGCACATGTGCAAACACAAGGATCACAATAAATACAGGACGATACACAATACAGTCAACAACAAATTCAAGTAATGGTATGAAGTAAACCCTGGTTATTAGAAACAGTTAAGTGGAGAGGTAACAGTGCTGGTGTCCTCCTAATGATGTGAGCCGCATGTTCCAGGAAGAAAAATGTCTTAAGACTTTATAATTGTGGCAGTTCGTTATAATGTGCAAAAAATGATCTAAAGGTGCAAGATGTGCATAAAGGTATGTGCAAACATGCTAGCAGCGGATATGTTATTGTTTGGTTAGTATTGGGGAATTAGCATAGAAAAGACTCGGCTCGTTCCTTAAGGCGACCACTTCATTATTTAGAGTCTGTAACTGGTACACAACATTCGAACTGTTGTACTGAAATCAAAACCAACAGACAGAGGTTCTAATAATGCTTCAAATATTCAGCTGCCATATGAATAAAAGAGAAATATCTTATTTTAAGTCATTTTCTCTAACATGTCGTCCCCTCTCGGCACGGTGGCTTAGTGGTTAGCACGTTCTCCTCTCAGTGATTGGGATTCCTTTTTTGAATCCAAATCTAGGTGGAGTTTCCATGGTCTCCCCGTGTCCACGTGGGTTTCCTCCGGGTTCTCCGGTTTCCTTCCACAGTCCAAAAACATGGATCAAGTCAATTAAGTTCTCCAAATTGCCCCATATAGATTGTGTCTGTGTGCGTGAGTATGTGCCCAGCGATAGATCGGCACCCTGTCCTCGGTGTATCTGCCCAGCGCCCGAGATGGGCATGGGGTGGGGCATGGGGATGTGGGGTGGGGCATGGAGATGGCCCTAGATGGGCATGGGGAACCCCCGCGACCCTAATGGAGGATAACGCAAAAGATAATGGATGGACGGACCTGTGTTATGTGGAGTTTCTCCGATCGAGGCTCATCATCGTTATGTGGCATCGCCTGAGAACCTGAAGGACCAAGTGTGTGCCATCATGTTTTTATTTTTTGTCTCCTGATGGCTTAACAAACTGCCGACAGTGCCAACATTTGTAAGGTTTTAATTATATCAGTGATTTAAGGAACATGACCAGCAATCTTTACAAAGTCCCAACTGTTTGAAAATCAGTGCGTATCTAATAAGAACAAAATGTGACTTGAAGTTGTCAAAACAATACCCTGACCAATGGGCAAGTGGTTAGGGTGTTAGTCTATCAATCTGAAGGTTGTGGGTTCAAATCCCAGGTAATGGTAATTGGTAATGAAGTTACCAATGTGTGGGTCCTTGAGCAAGCCCCTTAATCCTCATTGCACCAGGGATGCTGTATTAACCCTGTGTTCTGACTCCAATCAAGTTGGCATACTTGTAAGTCGCTTTGGATAAAAGTATCTGCTGAATGACCAAATAGAAATTAGCAATGCACTCCGTACTCTGTCGAAGTAAATGATAATAAAATAATATGTGCAGGTTATTTAAAATTACTTAACTACATTACTTTGTTTGCCAAACAAGCTGCAACAATCTTTAATTCTGGCGGAAAAACAAAGTTTAGCAACATAAGTGGGACTCTGTGCCGGAGTGCAAACCCTAAAGGAGCATTGTTCTACTTTAAGCTTTAGTGCTGCCTCAACAATACATTTTTGTCTGTGGCTGCTAATCAGTCGTGTTTGCTTTCCCCTTTGTGCGTAATGTCAAATGAGTTAGTTTGCAATTTGTTTGAGCAGTTTGTGTATACAGGCTCTAAAAAATAACTCTATTTAGAAGTCAGGTCATAGACATGCTGTGTTAAAGTATGAAACTTAAATAGTGTTGCTTTAATGAATTTTTTTTTTACCTTCTCCGTTTCCATCATTCATATTTTTTAAATCTATTTATTGTATAATAATTTGTGACCAGTTTAGGCTTCTAATCGTCTTATTCTTAATAATTAACTAAGCTGTCATGTAATATAATTTTATATACATAAATAAGACAACAGACCCATTTAACCAGATTGCTATTTTTTATTTACAAATTGTTTACACATTATTTGTTTTACTCCATATTAATGGACTAAAATTAATTGTTTAAAGTGATCATGTATGTAAGCAAATAAAATGCATACAAAACTGCACCCACCCCAAATACCTAGTTTGCTCAGACTTTAAGTCCTGCTTTTAAGCTCTGGAATCATTAAAAATGGACCATCCCATTATTGTGAAATACAGTACTTGCAAAAGTCAGCACTCCAACTGAACAAAGTTACCAGATAGCCTTCTGCTGAATACCCGGCCACCATGGGTTTCCAGGAAATTATCAACCGAGGTCATCAAGTTCTCTGTCCCACCTTTGAATACAGAGAAAGTTATAGCTGAGCTGAGTTTATATAACTTGTATCATAAAATCTAACCGAAGGTGGGACTGAGAACTTGATCTCTTTTGTTGACCGTCATCAAATCCAAATGGCTAGAAGAGTGGGACCATGAGCTCAGTAATAAACTGCATGAAATTCAGCCACTGTTAAAAGAATAAAAAGACAATCTACAAGCCCTACACTAGCTCAAATCAGACAATATACACAAGGTGCCTCGTAGGTCACTCAAACCGAACGTATAGACACTTAATTACAGATGACGAAACAGCAACTTGCAACATTCCACTAACAATAAAACACATCCTCACTGACTGTCCTGCCTACAACCCATCCATCCATCCATCCATCCATCCATCCATCATCTTCCGCTTTATCCTCTATTAGGGTCGCGGTGGGGTTCCCCATGCCCATCCAGTGGAGAACGTCTCGGGCGCTGTGCAGATACACCCAGGACAGGACGCCAATCTATCACTGGGCACACACTCACACACACTATATGGGGCAATTTCAATTGACTTGATCCATCACACTCACTCACACACACACACACACACACACACTATATGGGGCAATTTTAATTGACTTGATCCATGTTTTTGGACTGTGGGAGGAAACCGGAGAACCCGGAGGAAACCCACGCGGACACGGGAAGAACATGGAAACTCTACCCAGATGGGGATTCGAACCGGGAATCCCTTGTGCTGAGAGGAGAACAGGCCAACCACTAAGCCACCATGCCGCCCTGCCTACCATCATTTACGGCAATCTTACAATTAACAAAAGAACATTAAAAAAAGACCACTAGAGAAAATATTAAACATCCAATTGCAGCTAAACTGTTAACACATATTTTGAAGTGTATTTGGAGTAATATAATTTTTTATCACGCTAGAACTTACGGTCAAAGTAAGGTCATAGTGCAACCACGTGTATGCCACAAATAGCCAAATATGTGCTGAAGTGGCGATAAAACTCCAACAACAAACATCATGTATGTAAACATTTGTACATTATCTTCCACTTTATCCTCTACTAGTGTTACGGGGGAGTTCTCCGTGCCGCAGATATACACACAAACACACTCTGTATGGAGCTATTTAGAACATTCATAATCTATGTTTTTGGACTGTGGGAGTAAACCAGAGAACCCGGAGGAAACCCACACGGACACGGGGAGAACATGGAGACTCCACCTGATTGCGATTCAAACCTGGAGCCTCAGCACCATGAGGCGAATGTGCTAACCACTAAGCCACCGTGTTGCCCTGTATGTAAACACGACTTAAAAGTAACAAGGTATTTGAAACATAAAATAGACATTAATAAATACTATTATTATAAACTGGCCTTTAATAACAATATTATAGTGTTGTTTGGAGCTTGAGGTTTAGCTTGCACATTGTCTAAAAATGAAAGTAAATTTTTTTTTTTGACTTTCTGGTTTATTATTTTTTCTAGGTGTTTGCTTGGGGCTATAACAACTGCGGCCAGGTGGCTTCAGGTTCCACTACAAATGTGCCGAGTCCTCGTAAAGTCTCCCACTGTCTCAGCAACAAAGTGATGGTCAGCATAGCCTGTGGCCAAACCTCCTCCGTGGCAGTATCTGATAATGGAGAGGTAAAATACACTCATGTTGTATGTTGCTATATTAGTTAAAGTTGGAAGCGTTTTTAACAAATTGACTGTCCTGTTCGGGTGGCTTAGTCGTTAGCACGTTCGCCTCTCAGCGCTGGGGATTCCAGGTTTAAATCCTCATCTGGGTGCAGTTTCCATGCTTTCCCCGTGTCCGCGTGGGTTTCCTCCGGGTCCTCTGGTTTCCTCCCACAGTCCAACAACATGGATCCAAGGTAAATTGAATGTTCTAAATTGCCCTATGTAGTGTGTGTGTGTCTTTGTGAGTGGGTGTGCTCAGCAATAGGTTGGCACCCTGTCCTGGGTGTATCTGCTCAGCACCTGAAACGCTCTCCCCTGGATGGGCATGGGGATCTTCCCCTGCAGAATATAATGAATGAATGACTGGTCCACACACTCACTCACACAGACACACTCTATATGGGGCAATTTTGAGAATTCAATTGACTTGATCCATGTTTTTGGACTGTGGGAGGAAACCGGAGGACCCGGAGGAAACACACACGGACACGGGGAGAACATGGAAACTCCACCCAGATGGGGATTCAAACCTCTGAGAGGCGAACGTGCTAACCACTATGCCACCGTGCCGCCCGACAACATACATGACTTCTTTAAATATTCTGCTCTGTTTACTACTTTAAAGTCTATTGTTCAACTAAAATGTGTTTTTCCTAAATGGAGGAGTAATTTAAATTTGTGCATGTGTGTGAGCGAGTGAAATAAATTTTGCTGTCTAATAATGAAATACAAAAACAAACATGGCTACAAAATAAAGTCAAAAAACAGCTTTTAAATACATGATGTAAATGCAATAGTGTTGTTTGCGTGCTGTATGTTTTTTTTTTTTTTTGTCAGGCTGTCATTGTAAATAAGAATTTGTTCTTAATGATTTGCCTGGTTAAATAAAGGTTAACTGTAAATCAAAGCCATCAGTTTTTTCAATTTTCTTTATGGTAAATGTCACCATTTGAAGGCAACATGTCATCTTAAAAACAACAAAGCCAGAAGATATTTGCTCAGTTTACTGTTTCATTACATTAATATATTTTATTATTTACATATTTTTTTCTTTATTACATTGAATTCAGATATGTCTTTTCATTTCCGCTGTATCTGTTTGTCATTGTATTTCAGGTGTATGGTTGGGGCTATAATGGAAATGGACAGCTTGGCTTGGGGAACAATGTGAATGGCCTAACACCGTGTCATGTACAAGCACTACAAGGTGTCTGCATTCTTCAGGTGAGAAGGCAGCACAGTGCGGAGATAGAAATATTAAATCTGAAGCTTGATCTCACACAAAATGCAGTTTTACAACTAACTGCCATACCTCCGTTTCTTTTCCTTTTGTATGATGTAAAACAGTATTAACGAAATGCCATAAAGGACATACAGCCTGGACACACAGACACCTCCTAATCAAAATTGTTGGATCATCACTAACAGTAAAACACATTCTAAGAGAATGTCATTGACAATACCAAAAAAAAACCTACCGGGATACTTGTATAAAAGAACTTTTTGAATGCAATCATCCACAAAACATTTTGAACTTTTTGGAACGTATAAAGATTACAAATCTGATATAGCGAAAAAACAAAACATTTATTAGCTTGAATTTATGTATAAAACGCATCTAAAATGCCATGTACGTAGTCTTAAGTTTGAGATGGAATGGCAATAAACATGAATAAACAAACAAAAATCCTCAGTAAATCAGCAAATGTGGTAACAACATATACAAGAGGGCAATCGTGGGGGCTTGTGGTGAAGAAACCAGCCCTGGTAAGATTCCCAAGTATTACGGCTGAATTGACGACATGGCACCCAACCCCAATTGCTGTATACGGTAGCTCAGTGGTTTGGGCGTTGGGCTATCAATCTGAAGGTTGGGGGTTCAAATCCCAGGTCCACTGAAGTTACCTGTGTGGGTCCTTGAGGTTGAAGTTACTGAAGTTATCTGTGTGGGTTCTCTTTGGATAAAAGCGTCTCCTCAATGACCAAATGTAATATGTAATATTAATTTATATATATATATATATATATAAAGAAGACTGATTACTGTTTAAAACTGTTAGAATATCTATCTATCTATCTATCTATCTATCTATCTATATATATATATATATATATGTATATATATATATATATATATATATATATATATATATATATATATATATATATATATATATATATATTATTTTTTTTTAAATTTTTTTATTTTGTGTATATTTATTGTAAATACTAACATTTATGTTATATCTATGTACAATAAGCCTGAAATGTCCCCATAAAGTATAAAATTTAAGAATATGGCACTTTTCAGATTGCTTGTGGTTTTGCCCACACACTGGCACTAACAGATGAAGGGGTTTTGTATGTTTGGGGATCCAACACCTATGGGCAGCTCGGAAATGGCAACAAAAGTAATCAGATCAGTCCCGTTCGGGTCATGGCTGAGAAAGAGAGGTATGTTTTATTTTCTAATATTTGGCCTGTATTCAAGAATTGTAATTGAGACTGCTGTATATTCTTTCTAACACTTATTTTTGAAATATATTTAAGGTCTATATTTAAGGATTTTGTTTAGCATGGACCAGAGATGATTGCTTCTTTTTTTACTTGCTTTCTTGGAATATAGCACACAAACAAATCTAAATCTGTGTGCTGTGTGCGTAAAGCAAACACAGTAACTGCATTGCACATACCGAGTTGCTTACAGAGTTTATAATAATGATTTTCTCATTATTGAGAAACCCTTTCCTGAACTTTTAGAATTGTGGAGATTGCAGCATGTCACTCAACTCACACATCAGCAGCCAAGACCCAAAGTGGGACGGTGTATATGTGGGGCCAGTGCAGAGGACAGAGCATTGTCACGCCCTACCCTACCAACTTCATCTGCACTGATGATGTGTTTGCCTGCTTTGCCACACCTTCTGTCATGTGGAGAATGCTGTCCATGGGTGAGTCTGGGCCACTTTTTGGTAAGCGCTTTCTGAGACATAGCATTAGAATCGCAACCTGATGGACATGAGCTTAAGTCACATTAAAACAGCTTAAAATATCAACACTTGATTTTATTTTATGTTTTTTTTTTTTTTTTTTTTTTTACATATTTCACATATTGCTTATATGTCAAAGCAGAAAAATAATTTTAATATATATTTTTTTGATATGAAATGTATTTAATATGGAACAAAACACAAAAATGTTTTGAATATTCTATTCCAAAACCAGTAAGAATTAAAAGCCATTGCTATAAATCTATAAAAACCTAAGTTATGAATTGAAATCTGCCCATGGTGTAACACCAACTCTGTAATTATGGGTGTCTATAAAATCTGAAAGTATACTGAAGTATTTATGTGGTGGAATAGATTATTTACATTATTAGAGCTTGAAATTATGTATAAACATAAACAGTTTTTTGAACTGCATTTAAGAACTGAGCTGTGATGATTAGAGTTATCTTTATTAATATAATTTATTGGAGAACTCTGCATTGAGTCTGTAAACTTCTGTTTATAGAACGTGAAAATTTTCTGACTGTGGCTGAGTCTCTAAAGAAAGAGTTTGACAGCCCAGAGACTGCGGACCTCAAGTTCTGTGTGGATGGCAAATTCATTTACGTCCACAAAGCCGTGCTCAAAATTAGGTATCTGCTCCACTTTATTCACTAGCTGCTTTAAGTTCATCCAATATTTGATTTCTTTTTTAGACAAAATAGTGGTTGATCACTCGAATGGGTCGAAGCAGTGACCTGATAACAGTCTAAATAAATATGGCTTTTACTTACTATAGACAGGGCTGAAGTGAACAACACCAACAGCTGCCAATCTGGGGTGACTATAACAGAAGTCTGGCAAAAAAGCCGAAATTCATGTGTTGATTTGTTCGATGATCCTATTACTTTTTGAAGCTTTAGGCTTAAATTGATTTGCTTTAAATCCAGTGTGATGCTGAACATTAGCAAAATGTAAAAAGCATCATCATCATCAATGTTGTCTTGATAGTCAAAATACATTATTTTGCTTAATCCTCTACTATGGTCACGGGGGGGGGGGGGACACTCACTCATATATCACTTGTTTTAGAACAGACTGAGGAACAGCTTCATAGCAGAAGCTGTAAGACTCACAAACTCCATCTATATATATATATATATATATATATATATATATATATATATATATATATATATATTTTTTTTTTTTTCCCCTCATTTTCTTCTTTAAATTTAAATTATAACTTTAAAAGAACAGGGTAATCGGGGTCGGTGACCCATAATTTCGTTCTTGTCTCATGTACCACATGTAATATTAATGATAATAAAATTTTCTTGATTCATACAGACACTCACTACTGTATATGAAGGCAGTTTAGAGCATTCCATTTAGTAAGAGATTACTGATTTTCCAAAAGTTTTTCATATTAAATGTCACTGTGAAAGACTTTTATGTAGATGGTTATTGCAGTTGTCAGTCTTTAATAAATATAATTTCTTCATTTCAGATGTGAACACTTCCGATCCATGTTCCAGTCCCACTGGAATGAAGATATAAAAGATGTTATAGAGATCGATCAGTTCTCTTACCCTGTGTACCGCTCATTCCTAGAGTTTCTCTATACCGACACTGTTGATCTTCCTCCCGAAGATGCCATTGGTGAGAGTGTGTGTTTCTTTAAACTAGCTTGCATTTTTTTTGACCTGTTTGCACATTCCATAAAATCCTGTTGTCCTCTACAGGCCTTCTGGATCTGGCAACCTCATACTGTGAAAACAGACTAAAACGTCTTTGTCAGCACATCATAAAGCGAGGCATAACCGTAGCAAATGCGTTTTCCCTGCTTGCTGCAGCAGTCAGATATGATGCTGAGGTAACCTGCAAAACAATGAAACTGTACATGACACACTGACTAATTTTCACCACTAAAAGAAAATAGATATTTTGCATTAAACTATATATATATATATATATATATATAT
>JAFMOD010000581.1:183336-194698 GCA_019802435.1 Corydoras maculifer | reverse complement strand
GACTGTGGGAGGAAACCGGAGAACCCGGAGGAAACCCACGCAGACACGGGGAGAACATGGAAACTCCACCCAGATGGGGATTCGAACCGGGAATCCCTAGCGCTGAGGGGCGAATGTGCTAACCACTAAGCCACCGTGCCGCTATATATATATATATATATATATAAAATAAAAAAAATGTGTATAATGTACAGCATCTCACAAAAGTGTAACTCATTTTTCTAAATATTGTATTATATATTTTTATGGGATAACACTGAAGACATGACACTTTGATACAAAGTACAGTGGACTGTGTAGAACTTATATAGAACTTATGTACAACAGTAAAAAATTGTTGTGCTCTTAAAATAACTGAACAAATGTCTAAAAAACAGAACAGAACAGTTTGCTGCACGATTTGAAAATGACCAAATTGTGCCCAATTAGCTCAGTTATGAAGGGGGAGCAGGTGTGTTAAATTTTGTTATTTCTCTTACAATCTCTCATACTGGTCACTGGAAGTTGAAACATAGCACCTCATGGAAAAGAACTTTAAGAATCTAAAAAAAAAGAAAAAGAAATAACCCCAAATTCAACATAAGATAAAATAAGCCTATTTGTCTATGTTCTCTGTGTAAAGAGCTGATGGTTTTTCTATGTGCCTGTGTGACCTCCTGTAAATGTGTATATAGTTTTTGGGGTGTATAAAACAAATGGTGACGGAAACCAAAGCAAACCTGCCTTTCTATAAGTGCTGCCTCTCACACTTGGCCTACGCTACCCGTAGGGTGTTTTCCAACCTTTAAAAAGTTATTGGAGATACACTTTATCATAGGCACAATTTGTCCACTTTCACTTGTGCTCGGTTTTTAGACATTAATGGCTGTATGGGGAGTCACAGCAGCTTTACACTGTTACATGAGCTCTACACTGACTACTTCACATTGTATCCAAGTGTCAAATCTTCAGTGTTGTCCCATGAAATGATATAATATTTACAAAAATGTAAGGGGTGTACTTGCTTTTGTGAGACTTTGGTTGTTTTTTTTGTGCATCTCTAAAGTGTTTCTTTTCTTAAAGGATCTTGAGGAGTTCTGTTTTAAGTTCTGTGTGAACCACCTGACTGAAGTGACTCAGACCGAGGCATTCTGGGAGACTGATGGAGACATGCTGAAGGAGTTCATCAGCAGGGCAAGTCGCTGTGGAGCTTTTAAAAACTGACCAAGACAGTTGTTACATAAGCATGAGCCTGTTGTTTTGACATCATACACCCCACTACAGGGCAATGCTGCTGACTTAAGGAAGGAAGAAGGTGCTCCATACTGCCGGCTACAGGCTAACCACAGTAATGACATTTTGTTCCCAGTTAAAAAATTACACTTGGTATAAGTTTGAATTTCAGTTTTGCTTCATTTTTGATAAAACAACATGGATCAATAAAAAGAAAGCTGTTTAGTACAGTTAAGCTTTGTAGGACGGTGCAGATTAGACATTAAGTTTCAGTTTTCCATAATGTTCCTCCTGTGTGAATGTTTAAAGCATCAACATCTATTTGAGCTCAGGTTTTGCACATATGAGATACTGCAACAGAATTCCCATAAAGATTGACTCGCATTGCCAGTGCAATGGTCATGCTTACTTTCTCTGATACCTGGCTCGTGTATTATCACTGTTACAGTTATGAAGATGTATATTAACAGTGTTAATGTAGTTAGCTGTAAGAAAATGCACTGGAGTATGTATTTTATTTACGCAGACACACTTGCACTTATGTAATTCTTTTTAATTCTGCATCTGTTGTTTACAGATTGACAGAATTTAATGACTGGTTGGTCTGCGTTCTGCAGCTTACTTAACCCATTCTTAAAAAGGGGCCAGTAGACATTGTTTACTAAAATGGAGTTTCTATTACAACTTGTAAAGTCACTTGTTTTTAAAAACATTAAAAGAAAAAGCAGTTACTTAAGGAGTTAACATGAAACTTTGCTGTAATATATATTATTTATCATTCTTATAACTCTCATTCTCTGTTCTTCAGTTTCTGAAACCAAAATTAAATTTTTGCAGATGTTCTGTTCTACTAAAATGCAAATGTGGTTTTGTTGCCACATAACTCAAATTAATCGATGTTATGTATCCGTTATTGGTATTGGAGTTCTAATTCCAATCAAATGATTAAATCTTGCACATCTTCTTTAGTTTTGTGTACATTGTGTTTAATTATGTAGGTCACAGCAGGCAGGGTTCTCTGTTAATGACTCTTTAATATAAGCAAGAGGACATCGTACAATAGAACACCACCACTCTTGGATCACCTCCACCCTCCCATAAGTCTGTGCCTTTAAAAGGCTTTGCTTTGCTTTGCTTTGCTTTGTTTTTCCTATTCAGTACCTGTCATTTATTTGCTATTAGTGATAAATTATGTCTTTTACAGAAACTGTGCTTTATTTTGCTTTTTATTCATTGGATAAAAATCCTAAAAAAAAGTCTTGCGTTGCAGTTAAATACAATTTGATTGAAATTTGATCAAGATCTTGCAAACCTGAAGCACTTAAACACTGATCTGTTACTTGGCTTATCAATATATAGAGCAAGTCATCTGTTTACTGTTTACACGTGGGTTCTGACTCTGTAATGATTTTGCTCTTTGCTTTTTTAAAAGTAAAACTTTTGTATTCAACCAAACTATATATCAGATTATAAAATATTTTGCTTTGAAACATGCTGTGAATATTGTATTTTTTTTCTCAAGTTAACAACATATGAAATGGTTTCTGAGTGACTGTTAGTGTTGTATGCTGAAAAATGACTAAAAATAAAACTGAAGTAAACCTTTTTTTATTGAGTTTTATTTTTGAGCACTCCAAAGTGCTTGGAACCTGCCACTTTTATGTAGATATTAGCGCTGTAGCTGCAAAATTAAGGTTTGTCACCCCAGGATGGCATGCAAAAAGGCTATATGCTGGAGGTCAGATTTCTGGAATCTGTTTGTCAACAGAAGTGGAGGCAGAAGGTCTGTGATGCTGTGATCCTCTCTCTGCTGTAGGTCTACCACACCTACTTGCACCACATTTTAACTGCATTCTGCTGACAAAGCCTGTTAATGTTCTAATTAAATAATGTCTCTGATTCTCATTGTCCTGTGAGATCACAACGGCATTAAAAAGAAATCCTTATTCATTAATTAAGTGCTTAATAATATTAATAATATAAAAAAAATCACAATCCTAATCAGTGCTAATATTTGGACACCAACTACTGTGTTCATCCACAACAAAAGTAAGGAATCTGCTCCTGCTAGAGTTTTGGTCTTTGGTATTCCTCCTCATCATTTTTTAAACTTTTTTTTTCTGCAAATACATATTATGATCTAAAAAAAAGTTACAAGTTCATTATAAAGCTTAAGAACACTTAAGATGAAAGAATTATGTTCACGTGTTAAATTCAGTCTTTTTAGAATTTTATTTTTAGAAAATTTTTTTTTTTTAGGCAATTTAAAATTTACAAGTCAGTATAATTGGACTTAGTGGCTTGGTGGTTAGCATGTTCTCCTCTTAGCGCTAGGGATTCCAGTTTCCATGTTCTCCCCGTGTCCGTGTGGGTTTCCTCCGGGTTCTCCGGTTTCCCCCCACAGTCCAAAAACATAGATCAAGGTCAAATGAATTTCCTAATATAGAGTGTCTATGTGTGTGTGTGTGTGTGTGTGTGTCTGTGTGAGTGAGTGTGTGCCCAGTAATAGATTGGTGCCCTGTGCTGGGTGTATCTGCCCAGCGCCCAAAACTTTCTCCCCTAGATGGGCATGGTGACCCTAGTAGGATGAAGCAGAAGATAATGGATTGTTGGATGTATAGTCAGTATAATCTGCTTTTATGTAGAATTCTTAGTATAAACAACCTCATGACTCAGTTAAATCAGTGACGTATAAACTAATCTTTTTAAAAAAATCTTTTCGCACTTTATTTGCACATATTCCATTCATCCATTATCTTCCGCTTTATTCTCTATTACGGTTGCGGGGGGGGGGTTCCCCATGCCCATCCAGGGGAGAACACGCTGGGAAGATACACCCAGGACAGGATGCTGATCTATCGCTGGGCAAACACTCACTCTCACAGACACACTCTATATGGGGCAATTTGGAGAACTCAATTGACTTGATGCATGTTTTTGGACTGTGGGAGGAAACCGGAGAACCCGGAGGAAACCCATGCGGACACAAGGAGAACATGGAAACTCCACCCAGATTGGGATTCGAACCGGGAATCCCTAGAGCTGAGAGGAGAACATGCTAACCACTAAACCACCCTATTTATAAAGCTCATTGAAAATAAGATAATGCCCTATTTGCACATATTTTTTATTCATTCTTTTTTTATTAAATTCGGCGTCACAGGTTAATATGCAATTTGCACGACTGTATAATTTTAGGGAGTAATGCTACGATGGTATATCATGAGAGTGTTTTGTTATTGTGTTGTTATGCTCTAAAGAGGGTTTATATGCAGGATTGTGTATTATTTGGCAACCCGGATTTAAAGGTCAGATGACGGCTCCTCCTGCTGGCTGCACTGACGTCGTCATGAGGAAGAGGTGGATGAGGCAGGCTCTCTAATCTGTTACCGGATTGTTTAGCCGATGTCACACTTCAGTTTTATCGAATGGCATCATCGGATATCGGCTTCAGGTTCAAATCGTGTCAGAACGACGACGCTTTCTGCGCTGGCGACAGAAATGAAGCGAAGGAGAGCGGCACGCAGACGGACAGCAAAGTACAAGGTGAGTCCTGAGGCGCCTCGAAACCCGGCTGCGTCCCAAACGACTTTACCGATTAAATAGTGACACTCCGCTGAGGCTACGTCTTAAAGTTGAACAGCCCGGGTCTCAGGTTAATATGTCGTGTGGTTTCTGTCGTTTAATTCCCGAATACACGGTGTTAATAAATGTAATAATGCACCTTTGTCTTTCTGTAAACCAGAAATATTCCTCCAACAATATTTCTACAGCGTGTCGTTGACTGCTTTCCTGGAGTTCTGTCCAAAATTAAAAAAAAATCCAGAATAAGATTAAGAATTAAGAATAAGAATAATTTAGAATAACTCAAAATCCAACGCGGTGAAGTCCAACATGAGGGATTATAAACCTCGTGTGAAGCAGTAATGCCTTTGAATGAAGCTGCAGTTTCAGAATCACTTTTCTTTTCTGGGTCAGTAAACTCAGTGATTCAGCTGGAACATATCCAATTATATATTTAACATATAAACGTAATGAGTCTATGGAATTTTCCATTAATTAGAATAAAACAAGGTATCTCAGAATTTAGATTTTTAATCTTAGACTTCCGCCATTTCTCTCAGAATTTTGACGTTTAATGTCAGAATTTTTACTTTTTCATTTAGAATTTTGACTTTTTCTCTCAGAATTTTGACTTTTAATCTCAGAATTTTGACTTTTAATCTCAGAATTTAGACTTTTTCTCTCAGAATTTTGACTTTTTCTCTCAGAATTTTGACTTTTTCTCTCAGAATTTTGACTTTTTCTCTTAGAATTTTGACTTTTTCTCTCAGAATTTTGACTTTTTCTCTCAGAATTTTGACTTTTTCTCTCAGAATTTTGACTTTTAATCTCAGAATTTTGACTTTTTCTCTCAGAATTTTGACTTTTAATCTGAGAATTTTGACTTTTTCTCTCAGAATTTTGACTTTTTCTCTCAGAATTTTGACTTTTTCTCTCAGAATTTTGAATTTTCTCTCAGAATTTAGACTTTTTCTCTCAGAATTTTGACTTTTTCTCTCAGAATTCTTACTAAATCACTAAACCCAATGATGGATTGACTTGTGATGTTCTCATTTGTAAGTCACTTTAGACAAAAGTGTCTGCTAAATGTAAATGTAATGTATGTAAATGTACTAAATCAAAATTCTCACTTAAGGGCGGCACGGTGGTTTAGTAGGTATCACATTCTTCTCTTAGCACTAGGGATTCCCGGTTCGAATCCCAATCTGGGTGGAGTTTTCATGTTCTCCCCGTGTCCGCGTGGGCTTCCTCCGGTTTCATCCCAAAGTCCAAAAACATGGATCAAGGTCAATTGAATTCTCCAAATTGCCCCATATAGAGTGTGTCTGTGTGTGAGTGAGTGTGTGCCCAGTGATAGATTGGCACCCTGTCCTGGGTCTATCTGCCCAGCGCCCGAAACGTTTTCCCCTGGATGGGCATGGGGAACCCCCTGCAACCCTAATAGATGATAAAGCAGAGATAATGGATGGATTAAAAATTCTCACTTGTAGTCTCAAAATTTGTTGATTGAAAATTAGAATTCCTAAAATCCATCAGTGAACAGAAAAAATATTAGTAAAGAATAGAATAAAAGTTTTCCATATATTGTTAATGTTTGTTCTAAAAATCCATTTAATAAGGTAAAGGATTATATTTTGTTTTTTTAGGTCATGGACCACGGCTGTCTAAAGGTAACCTCTTCACTTTGTTGAGCTTGTGGATGGAGCTCTTTCCCAAGAAGAGCTTGAGAAGTCTAGAGCATCAATCAGTAAGCAATTCATTTGTTCACAATAAGCACTTTTTTGTTTACAGACTGTTTAATGTAATTGTTTTAAACCTCTCAATATGATGGTGTGGATTTATTTAATGGTTGGATGCACAGTTGTAAAAAGTGCTATCTTAATAAATAAACTTGAAATTGTATAAAGGTTTAACTATGAGCAGTTTTGTGAGAAACATACAACCATCCGTCCAATTTCTGTGCCTTATTTTATTCAGGCCGCAGTCACTGGTCTGGTGGTGGTGCATGAGCGAAGGGTTCTGGGACTTCACTGCTCTGGAGCCGAACTGCATGCAGGTCAGGTGGCGGTGATCCGACATGGACACAGACTGAAGGGTTGTGATCTTTACTTCTCCAAAAAGCCCTGTTCTACCTGTCTTAAGATGCTAATTAACGGTAAGAGCTCATTCAATAACAGCATTCGTGATATTTTAGGGTATTAGTTCGGTTTACATGCTTTTTATACGTCTCTTAGCTGGCGTGAGCAGGATCTCTTATTGGCCGGCTGATGCTGAGATAAGTCTATTGTCTAATGGGAACGGCGCTACACATCCCTGCCCTCAGGAGGCCACGCTGGATGCTGCAGCTGCCGAAAGGCTTAAATCCAATAGCAAATCACACATCTGTGTGCTGTTTCAGCCTCTAGCTGAGTCCATGCTTCAGTTTGTAGATGAGACCTCCAGCAGCAGTGACTTTCTGGGTAAAATAAGATCTGACAACCCCTCAGTCAACATCCTTGAGCTCTTCCAGAAGGAGCGCTGGAGGAACTGGCACACTTTTTCCAGAAAGTTCCTGATTGAGGATACTAATATGCACAGAGAACTGCTCAGTAAGATGGGACTGGATAACTTTTGCACAGAGCCGTACTTCAGGAACCTGCGGCAGCACATGAAGGATCTGATCAAAATGCTGGCTTCCGTGGCTGCAGGTGTTCCTGCACTTGAAAATGAATATGGGTTCTACGAGAAAGAACCTAGTGCCACCAGTTATGGGACATTATCGCAAGATGTTGTGCGCCATTGTATCATTCAAGCCAACCTACTAGCATACAGAACAGGTGAGATGTCCGTCTGAATGTTTCACAGTTAACTTATTAATAGCATAATCTGTTTTTTACAGTCAATTAGATCCATTAATTAATTAATATCTTTATTTCATATTATCTTCCGCTTAATCCTCTATTAGGGTAATGGAGGGGGGGGAGTTTCCCCATGCCCATATAGGGGAGAACATTTCAGGTGCTGGGCAGATACACCCAGGACGCCAGTCTATTGCTGGGGACATGCACACACACCATCACACACTATATGGGGCAATTTAGGGCATTCAATTAACTTTGAATCCATGTTTTTGGACTGTGGGAGGAAACCAGTGTACCCAGAGGAAACCCACATGGACACAGAGAGAACATTGAAACTTTACCCAGATTGCGATACAAACCGGGAATCCCTAGTGTGAGCCAATTGGTTTGTCACCAATTCTTACAGCAAATTTATTTTCTGAATACATTGACCTGGTGATGTCATACATTACATTTACATTTGTTAATTTATTGGACGCTTTTATCCAAAGCGACTTACAAGGTGAGCACAGGGTTAATCACAACATCCCTGGAGCAATGAGGGTTAAGGGTCTTGCTCAAGAACCCACATTGGTAACTTCAGTGGACCTGGGATTTGAACCCCCAACCTTCAGATTGATAGCCCAAAGCCCCAACCACTGCTCTACCACGCCCTCCTTCACACTCATACCCATACCCCTCACACTCACACTCATACTCCTGATTTCACCCTCGTTTTGGTTTCCTGTTCCCCGATGGTCTGCATTTAACTAAAGGTGCTTTGTGACAATTTTATTCTGTAAGGAACACTATAGAAATAACATTCCAATTGAAGAAGACAGACAGACCTGAGCAATTTAGAATTCCTTAATGATTTGCATGTCTTTGGAGTGTGAAGGAAAGGACATAGACACGAACAGAACATAAGATCTCCACCCAAAAGAGACCCAGACTGTTCTCTCAGGAAACAATTTTCAAGTTCAGGATTTTCAAGTTCAGGTTCAATGGGAATTGAAAGGATTATAACACTGTAAAACTGCCTTGTGACAGTGTACTATTGTAAAGTGCTCTATAATTAAGTTACTTGAATTTGAAAATTATTTTGCGGCAAGGTGGCTTAGTGGTTAGCACGTTCGCCTCTCAGCGCTAGGGATTCCCGGTTCGAATCCCCATCTGGGTGGAGTTTCCATGTTCTCCCCGTGTCTGCGTGGGTTTCCTCCGGGTTCTCCGGTTTCCCCCCACAGTCTTAAAACATGGATCAAGTTAATTGAATTCTCAAGATTGCCCCGTTTAGAGTGTGTCTGTGTGAGTGAGTGTGTGCCCAGCGATGGATTGGCGCCCTGTCCTGGGTCTATCTGCCCAGCGCCCGAGACGCTCTCTCCTGGGTGGGCATGGGGAACCCCACCGCGACCCTAATAGAGGATAAAGCTGGAGATAATGAATGAATGAATGAATGAAAATTATTTTAAAAAAATGGCATTTCTGATTGAGGTTCTATGAAATGAACCTCGAATAAAAGTCCATCCCTTATCTTCTGCTTGATCCTCTATTAGGGTCGTGAGGGTTCCATCGTGCCAATCCAGGGACCGTTTTGGGCGCTGGGCAGATACACCCAGGACAGGGTGCCAGTCTATCCCTGGGCACACACTCGCACAAACACACTCTATATGGGGCAATTTGGAGAACTCAATTGACTTGTTCCATGTTTTTGGACTGTGGGAGGAAACCGGAGAACCACTTAATATTCAATAAAACGCAAAAGGATGGACACTGGGTCGTCTGAATATATGCTGGGTTTGTTATTTGTGTCAGAATGAGCGGTACATATTTATCTAATTGCTGTATTCTTATCTTTTTCTATTTTAGAAGATCCAAAAGTGGGAGTTGGTACAGTTATCTGGGCAGAGGGTAGACTGGTACGTATTAAAAAGCCTAAGTCTTTGGTAATTGTATATATATGTGGTTTTAAACACTTAAAGATAATTCTTTTCTATTTAGATTTTGTCTTTTGTTTATTAACAGCCCCAATGTGATGGCACAGGAAACATGTACCTTGTAGGCTGTGGATATAATGCTTATCCCGTCGGTTCAGAGTATGCAGAGTTTCCCCAGATGGACGACAAGCAGGAAGAGAGGCAGCACCGGAAATATCGATACATCATCCACGCCGAACAGAATGCTCTGACGTTCAGGTATGAAAAAACATCACTCATTCATTCATTTTCAAAGCCCTTTATCCTATCCCAGCACCCACAAGGCTTACATAGTTTAAACATGTATCCAGTATAGACTCTTAGACATGAACACATTTACTCTAAAGTTAAATTAAATATCAAATTAAACTTCTTGCCTGTTCAGACAGCAGGAGAAAACTAGTGCAGGCATGGGGAGAACATGCAAATGTAACACTTCTACGTTACACAAACGAACCATCTTTCTTTGTGTCCCAATGCTGCCCTGAGCTCATAACATTGTTCTTATAATTTATTCGTTCATTCATTATCTTCTGCAAAAACCTCTGCTATGGTCGCGGGGGGGTTTCTAATGCCTAGGGGTAAACGGTTTGGGTGCTGGGCAGATACACCCAGAAAAAGACGCCAAGCTATCCCTGGGCACACACTCACTCACACACACACACATACACACATAATATATATATGGGGCAATATAGAGCCCTCTATTTACCTTGAATCCATGTGTTTGAACCGTGGAAGGAAACCAGAGAACCTGCAGGAACCCCATGTGGATACGGGGAGAAAATGGAAACTCTAGCCCAACATGCCAGCCCTTGTTCTAATCATATTTTGTGTAATAGTCATATAAACCATTAAATTTATATTGACTGGTAGTAAAGCTGAATCTGACGTTAAAGTCAGTGTGTGTGTGTGAGTGAGTGTGTGTCCAGTGATAGCTTGGCACCCTGTCCTGAGTGTATATGCCCAGCTCCCGAAATATTTTCCCCTGCATGGACATGGGAAACCACCATGTGACCCTAGTAAAGGTTTAAGCAGAAGATAATGAATGACCGAATGAATTATTAGAACAGAATGAATGTTCTCATAATGAATGAATAAATGTGTGTGTGTATATATTCAATCCTTTTTATTCATTCATTATCTCCCGCTTATCCTCTTATTAGGGTCGCGGTGAGGTTCCCCATGCCCATCCAGGGGAGAACGTCTCGGGCGCTGGGCAGATAGACCCAGGACAGGGAATCAATCGCTGGGCACACACTCACTCACACAAACACACTCTATATGGGGCAATTTTGAGAATTCAATTGAGCTTGATCCATGTTTTTGGACTGTGGGAAACTGGAGAACCCGGAGGAAACCCACGCAGACACGGGGAGAACATGGAAACTCCACCCAGATGGGGATTCGAACCGGGAACCCCTAGTGCTGAGAGGAGAACATGCTAATAACCACCAAGCCACCGTGCCGCCTATATATATATATACATATATATACACACACACGGCGGCACGGTGGCTTGGTGGTTATTAGCATGTTCTCCTCTCAGCTCTAGGGATTCCCGGTTCGAATCTCCATCTGGGTGGAGTTTCCATGTTCTCCCCGTGTCTGCGTGGGTTTCCTCCGGGTTCTCCGGTTTCCTCCCACAGTCCAAAAACATGGAACAAGTTAATTGAATTCTCAAAATTGCCCCATATAGAGTGTGTCTGTGTGAGTGAGTGTGTGCCCAGCGATGGATTGGCGCCCTGTCCTGGGTCTATCTGCCCAGCGCCCGAGACGTTCTCCCCTGGATGG
>JAFMOD010000581.1:148706-176410 GCA_019802435.1 Corydoras maculifer | reverse complement strand
TCCACAAAGTATTGACTCAGGGGGGCTGAATAATTTTGCACATCGCACTTTTCAGTTTTTTATTTGTAAAAAAATTGTTGATTCATGTATAACTTTCATTCCACTTCACAATTGTATACCACTTTGTGTTGGTCTTTCACATTAAATTCCAGTGAAATATATTTATGTTTGTGGTTGTAATGTGACAAAATATGGAAAAGTTCAAGGGGTATGAATACTTTTGCAACCCACTGTAATTAGATGGGTTTGGTTATATAGTGATCTATGCCTACTGTACTTACATATAGAGGACTTTGTTCTCAATATTTAACCCACCTGTGCAGTGAAACACACACATATACACACACTGAGTGGAGTGAGTACTGGTGCTCGGAGCAGTGGGCAAAGAGCAATTGAATTTGCAATTAAGCAGGTGAGCAATTGAACGGTACTTGGTGGGACCGGGAATTGAACTGGGGACATTCAGGTCACAAGCCTACGACTGCCCTATGGGAGAAGTTAACTGCACTGCACAGAAGCATGACCTCATCTCATCAAATATATTTTTCACTGAATAACAGAATCAAGTGTTGTATTAATCAAGTCCGAGTTAATAAGCAGAATATATGATCTGTCTGTCACTTTTCTCTCTGCTGCTCTTTCAGGAGTTCAGACATTAAAGAGGAAGAAAACACCATGCTGTTTGTCACTAAATGTCCGTGTGATGAGTGTGTGCCTCTGATTCGTTGTGCCGGCATTAAACAGATCTACACCACGGACCAGGACAGCGGCAAAATCAAACACGACATCTCTTACACTGGTTTTAACCGGCTCAGCGGAATCCACAAGTTCATTGTAAGTCTTTTTTTTGCTGGAAATGTGAGGTCTTCATGTTTATGATAATGATAATGATGATGCACAAATACTGCTCAACCAACACAGGGGACTCCCAATCTTGGTGGAGTTTCCATGTTCTCCCCGTGGGTTTCCTGCGGTTTCTCCAAAATCACAAATCTATTAAAAAAAAAAATCCATTAAAGCATTAAGGATTGTTGTTTGTCATTAACAACATTCTATTGCCGTCAGTGTTTGCAGGCATTACATCATCACTCTGCTGGTCTTTATGTGCTTTACGAATCCTCCAAATTAATAATCTTACTTTTGTATTTAAGTGGCAGAAGCTGCCTCGGACAAAAAGTGCTTCGGAACAACCTGGTGCACCTGTGGCAAGTAAGTTCCACTACAACAATGATGATGTTTTTAGAAGCCTAGAAGTTATTGCCTAGTTGAGGAATTAGTCAATACTAACTATCCATCCATCCATTATCTTCCGCTTCATCCTATTCATCCTATATTTGGGTTGCGGAGGGATTCCCCATGCCCATTCAGGGGAGAACGTTTCGGGTGCTGGGCAGATAGACCCAGGACAGGGCGCCAATCCATCAGTGGGCACACACTCACTCAGACACCGACACAAACACACTCTATATGGGGCAATTTGGAGAACTCAATTGACCTTAATCCATGTTTTTGGACTGTGGAAGGAAACCCACGCGGACATGGGGAGAACATGGAAACTCCACCCAGATGGGGTTTCGAATCGGGAAACCCTAGTGCTGAGAGAAGAACATGCCAACCACTAAGCCACCGTGCCGCCAATACTAACTAACTAAACTTATTTGATTACGGTAACACTGAAAATAGGGAACCTGTAACTGTTGAAATTTTACCTGGGGATTATTTCAGTATTCAGATTAAGATTTGTAAGCATTTCTTGATATATTTGGTGGAAAGAACTTGAAAAGAACTCAATGTATACTGGAAAAAAGTATTTGGACACCTGTATTAGCTTTATTCCATTGTAAGGTGAACCCCCTTCAGCTTTTATTGTCCCACAAACAGCTCATTCATTCAGAGGGGCATTTGTGAGGTTAAACACTGATGTCGGACAAAAGGGCCGGGCTCATAATCCTAGTCCTAAATCATCCCAAAGGTGCTTGAGTGCTGTAACCATCAGGTTTTTCAGCAGCACATTCATGCTGAAATCAAACACTATCTACTCCAAACTGTTGCCACACAAACTTAAAGGTTTATAACTTTCCAAATTGTCACAAGTCAGAAATGAATGAAAACTCATTTAGTGATTGAGGTGTCCCAATACTTTTGTGGCATTAGTTTAATAATATTAAACAAACCTTACCTGTATCATCCTGTTTTATTCTTGATATTTATTAACATGGGATCATACCACCTTGTTGAACCTCTGAGTCCACACTGCAGTGTTCAGAATTTGTTCTTAAAGAACACTTACCTTTTGTTTTGCAGATGGCTCCCTCAAAAACAAAAGAGCCGATGTTGACTGTTGGTGCAATAAAAGATTACGAACATGAGGAGGATCACTCACAGGTTCCTCAGCTCACGTGTCTGAAGACCTGAGAGCTCCTGAGCACAGGATACTTTCAGAAAATTGCACTTTAGTTATGAAGTTCGGCTGCATACTTTATTAATAAGGAACTATCTGGGTCATTTAACAGGAAAGAACTACTCTGTTGTCTCTCTAAATAGCGGACAAGAACCGCATTGCTGCATTTCAACAGAGCTGCACACCTGAGTTTGTAAAGAGAAATGAAACGTAGAGCAACGGTCATGGTTTTTACTCTGATACCAATGAGTTATTATTTTTAAAAACTACTCTAGCTTCACACATTTAATGCTATAACATCCGTTTTTAAACATTCATTCATTCATTCATTCATTATCTTCCAGTTAATCCTCTACTAGGTTCCCCATGCCCATTTAGGAGAATGTTTCAGGCAGTAGCCAGACTCTCAATCGCTGGGCACATACTCACTCACACAGACACACTCTATATGGGGCAATTCAGAACATTCAATTAACCTTGAACCCAAGTTTTTGGACTGTGGGAGGAAACCGGAGAACTCGTAGGAAACCCACACAGACACGGTGGCGAACGAGAGGGGGGGGGGGGATGTTCTAACCACCAAGCCACCTTGCCGCCCAGTTTTTAAACATAATGAATGTTATTTAAAAATGTTTTTAATCATTTGTTTTATGTATTTACTGATGTTTAAATGACAAAGTCTTTAAACAACTGGTGTTACCCAAGTGACATAATGCTACTCTAAAACATTCATTTATCCATCCATTATCTTCCGCCTTATCCTCTATTAGGATTAGGGTTGTGGTGGGGTTCCCCATGCCCATCCAGGAAAGAACGTTTTAGGTGCTGGGCAGATACACCCAGGACAGGGTGCCAATCTATCGCTGGGCACACACTCACTCACACAGACACACTCTATATGGGGCAATTTGGAGAATTCAATTGACCTTGATCCATGTTTTTGGACTGTGAGAGGAAACCATAGAACCCGGAGGAAACCCACGTGGACATGGGGAGAACATGGAAACTCCACCCAGATGGGGATTCGAACCAGGAATCCCTAGTGCTGAGAGGAGAACATGCCAACCACTAAGCCACCGTGCCGCCCTTCAAAACATAAAGAGTCAAAACTCTGTACAGCCTTTGCTTTGTCTGCTTTTATCATAACGTGCTCGTTCTTCAAACGTAAGTGTAAAGAGCAAAAATAAACCACGTGGATAAATCCTTGGTGATCATTGACTCGACTGTAAGTATTCGGCCACTTTACATTCACAAGAAAGAGAATTCTGAAAATGCTTAATTTCTTTTTATTGGTGATTATGGTACAATTGGGATTTAGGAAGGAAAAACGCAGCCATGTTACGTGAAACAGTTGTGGATTCGAAACCTTGTATATTTCATTCTCTGTAAGATTTTGAAGGTACAGAAGTGAAGATGTAATAAATTTGGCTGAGATGCATATTTGCTCAAATAAAAGTCATAATTCACTTTCCACACGCAGCGCAGCCTGCATCCCGTCTGAGCGCTCGATGCAGATTCAAACCAAAAAGAAGCAAAAGGGAAGCCAACAGAAAGCACGTCGCGTTTTACTTCTTATTTGGCTGGATTTTGGCAATTAAGAGATTGGGATTTGACTTTTGACAATTTCGGTATTGAAGAAAAGAAGAAAAGTATAAATCTGTATGTGGATATGGATAAAAAAAAAAAAAAGAAATCTGAAAGCGCACGTATTGGCTGGTGTGTGATGGGTCGAGACCCCCACGGCATACAGCTCCACTTGATCCAAAGGATTCTAATAATCAAATTACAGACAATCGTACAGCTGCATGGGTAAAGAACAAAGAGTTGCCTTCATCAGCATAACTAATATAGCCAGATACAGAGGTTCACTGCTTAATTAATTCAAATATACTCAACTAGAGCATATTTATAAAATCACCAAAAATATAACTGAATTAAGCTCCCCCTACAACGATCTGTTTTCAAAATAAAAAAAAGAAGAGAAATACAATTAAAACACAACAAAAGGCACCTGTTTTATATGTTTGTTATGTTTCAGCTATGCCCCTGACCAAAGTCCTGTCAGCTAAATCACAATAAAGAGCTAAAATAATGGCCACTGAACACAAATACAATGGAATACTAGAGTACAGAAATGAGAAGCACAGTAGCTTTAGTAGAACAAAATTTGTATGATAGTATTAGTGGGATATTAAAAAGGCTACTACACACTCCTGTAGCATTCTATTAGAGATGCTATGAGAGTATTACATCGTGAAGAACACTACAGTACTAGCTAAATCCTTTAGCTCCATCTTTACAATCTCGATCTGTTCTAGAGCATAGAAGAGACAGCTTTCTGTAATCCACCTTCACTGCAGAACTGCATCCAACACATCATGTCTTATTCGTCGAGTCCTAGGTTACACAAGGTGGACTAAACCAGTGGTACCCACTTGTGGACTAAAACCAGCTTGATACACGATGGGTAAACATATCGAGTAGAAATCGAAAACCACGGCCTGTTTCCGATTAAACAACCTGATAACTCAGCCAACAACTGCAGCCAAAGTAGGGTTCGGCCTATGTGCCGCTAAAGCTCATGTTACGATGTTAAGATCAACTGTGCTTCTGTTTTCGTGGCAGAAACCAAAAACCAGAAAATACTGCTTTAATCAAATCACTCCTGGAAAAAAAATAATAAAACAAGCAATTATTTCCAAAACGTCCACCAAAAATGGATTACATGTGATATTTTCAGATACATGTCAACAAATCCAGAGCCGATACAAGTCTCCACTGAGCCCTACAGGTGTCTGAGAAAATATAATGTACAGCATCAAAGTGAAGGGAAAAGTAAAGTAAAAAATATGTATAAAGGAATGCAAGAATGAAGTTAAATCTAAATACACAAGGAGTCCTCGCATCAAAAACAAAATGTTTATAAATAAGTGGGAGAATGCAACCTGCCTTCCTGCAATTACACGTCTGCTGTCTTCAACCAACTGTACACACCAGCTTTCCTCAGCATGCTGAAGCTTTTTAGTTTTTGAGTAAACTGCATTTGCGTTGGAAAAGGTTATGAGAACCGCAGATGATCCAAGAAAGAATGAACAAGTGAAACGTGCTCGTAGGTCCTGACTCGCCTACGCCTCGCTCGAGGTTGCTACAACCTTTGGTTCTTCCTAAAACTAAATCAGTAGCTTTTTTAAACCTCCTATTGTGGCACGCAGCTGGACGATTAAACGGAAAATGTTCAGGGGAAAACAAATGCTTAAAAAGAAAGGGAAAAAAAACGACCCCAACTGAATGTCAGTGACCGAGAACTATCACTTGAGAGCCTCATGACTAAGAAAAGACAACTGCTTTAAGATTTTTAAATAGAATTATTGTTAATAGATTTTTTTTTTTCAGTTTGCTTTTCCTCAGTAAAAAGATGAGGTGCCTAATGCGCAAATGCTAGCTAGAGTTTAGGATGCGGGCTTTTTTAAGTCTCGTATCTGTTTGATGAGGTACGTCTTTTCGTCGTTAAACTGCTCGTCGTCCGTGCGGTCCCTCTGAAAGTTGCTAAGGAAATCGATGAGCTTCGTCTGGTTCTTCAATAGGATGTCTAATATGGGCTGCGTCTTGTTGGGATTGGCCACGAACACCTAGGGGGGAAAAAAAATAGATTAAAGAAACGGATATAGTCTACGGCTATAAATTGCCCCATACAGTGTGTGTGTGTGTATGAGAGTGCCCAGCGACAGATTGTCAGCCTGTCCTGGGTGTATCTGACCAGCACCCAAAACATTCTCGCCTGTCCCCTGGATAGGTGACTCTCCCCCCATGAGACCCCTAGATCTAGAGAAAAATGTGGATATCTGTATTAAAATCTTATTAATCAAGATAATGTTCTTTCAAGTGGTGTAACATGGTGGTTGGAGTCAGAGTAAAGTGTCGGGCATGATAATAGATAACTTTATCGGCAACTCTAGTGGACTCAAGTTTTAAACCCCTCGCCGCCTTCAGATGGGGGGGTGGGGCGGGGCGCATAACAAGATATAACAGAGCACGTGATAATAAACCCTCAAGAGACAACATGGAAAAATATTTAACAGGGATGGCAGAGAGAAAGGCGGAGAGAAACGAAGATAATAAGAGCAACAAAAGTCAACCGAAAGTTTAAACGAGGAAATATGACGAAGCGCATGTAGCGGCCTGGCTTCACTGTAACTGAGGTGGGAGACGAAGAAAGACCGGTGAGTCTTCTGTGTCTTAAAATGTTGGCAGCGGACAGCATGAAGCCAAATAAATGAAGGCGTCATTTAAAGACATTACACCCCAATCACGCTGATAAGCCGCTTGAGTTTTTTAATCGAAAACGTGACGCGTAGAGCCAGCCATCATACCGCTTTATGAAGCGACTTCAGAAAAGCTATGCGCTGCAAAATGCACTTCCTTATTTTAATAAAAAAAAAAAAAAACAGCACAAATTGTTTTGTAGATTAAAGTGTTAATAAATTGGCTCCTGAATTAATGTTGCTGATGAATTTGAATGTATTATTTCTTGATTTAATTTAATTTTTCAATATCAAATTCAGACGGCACGATGGCTTAGTGGTTAGCACATTCGCCTCTCAGCACTAGGGATTCCTGGTTCGAATCCCCATCTTTCCATGAGTTTCCATGTTTTCCCTGTGTCTGTGTGGGTTTCCTCCGGGTTCTCCGGTTTCCTCCCACAGTCCAAAAACATGGATCAAGTCAATTGAATTCTCAAAATTGGCCCATATAGAGTGTGTCTGTGTGAGTGAGTGTGTGTCCAGTGATGAATTGGCACCCTGTCCTGGGTCTATCTGCCCAGCGCCCAAGACGTTCTCCCCTGGATGGGCATGGGGACCACCCCCCGCAACCCTAATAGAGGATAAAGCGGGAGATAATGAATGAATAAATATTAAATGCCAGTCAGTTCAAAAATGTTTGGAAAAAAAGGATTTCTTTCGTTTCTGTTACAAACTAAAAAACAAAGTTAATGAAATTATTTTGTTCTAAGTTGATCTATATTTCTTTCTTTTTTGTTTTCTTATTGTTAATAAGGATACATTGTTATAAAAGTGGTATACTTATAACAAATTTACAGACAAATCATATAACAGTGGGCGTGTAAAAATACTTCTTCATCCCATTTTGTCATGTACGGGGAGGTGGGGTGAGGGTGAGTGAGTGTGCGTGCGTGGGGGGGGGGGGAGAGACTTAAAATGTTTTCTTCTTCCTAGGGGGGCTTAAGAGAAAATAATTGAGAATCACTGGATTACTCCAACACCGCAACAACTGAGCTACCACGATTTAGAGAATTTCAGTTTAACCTCATTGTGATTAATATTTTGATATTTGGACCTTCGCTTTCAGAATACATTTAGTCAGTAGTGCACTCATCATACAAAAAGAAATGACTGGGAATTTAATACAGAGTCTTTGTAAAGCTGGGTAAACCAATACAAGGGTGGCTTTACCTTAAAAACATGGAACGCCTCAAACTGGATGTTTGGGCTCTTGTCCCTCAACAGATTCATCATAAGCTTGAGATTCTCGGGCTTGCTGATGTACCTCGTCATCACAGTGAAGTTGTGTCTGTCCAGAAGAAGTTCTCCAAGCAGCTGTGATGGTACAAAAAAAAAAAAAAAAAAAAAAAAAAAAAAAAAAAAAAAAAAAAAAAAAAAAAAAAAAAAAAAACATCTCAAAAACATGCATTAATATACATCAGTGAAAAGAGGATAAAATAGTAAAAAAAAATTAATAATAATAATTAAAAAACATTATTTCTTGTTGTGGCAGGAATAGAAAACAATCATACAATACAAATAATTACTAAAATGTCTTTAAGAACTTTATTATTGTTACATTTGGCAGACGATTTTTTTCAAAGCGACTTACAAGGTGAGCACAGGGTTAATCACAACATTCCTGGAGCAATGAGGGTTAAGGGTCTTGCTCAAGGACCCACATTGGTAACTTCAGTGGACCTGGGATTTGAACCCCCACCCTTCAGATTGACAGCCCAACACCCTAATCACTAAGCTACCGCACCACATCCTTATTAGAGCGCAAATTATAGTAATAACTGTGCCTTAGTGGTTAGCATGTTCTCCTCTCAGCACTAGGGTTCAAATCCCAATCTGGGTGGAGTTTCCATATTCTCCCCGTGTCCGCGCGGGTTTCCTCCGGGTTCTCCGGTTTCCTCCCACAGTCCAAAACATGGATCAAGGTCAATTGAAATCCAAATTGCCCCATATAGAGTGGGTCTGTGTGAGTGAGTGTGTGCCCAGTGATAGATTGGCGCCCTGTTCTGGGTCTATCTGCCCAGCGCTCGAAACCTTCTCCCCTGGATGGGCATGGGCATAGGAACCCCCCGCACGCCGACCCTAGTAGAGTATGCAGCGAAAGATAATCAATGGATGGATGGAAATTGCAGAACACATACCTTCAGTGACTGCCTTTTTGTCACATAGTTTTCAGAGTGCAGCAGTTTTTCATAATTTTCAAAAACCTGGAAAAATTAAAAATGTAAAAAGGCCAATGAAATTCTATAATGGAAATTCGGCATCATACATAATAAAACACATGCATGTAGAATTTTAGATCTGCACAACAAAGTATGTACACAACATGGAATAAAATATGATCACTGCACAGCTGTTCAGAAAGCAGCTTACAGCATAAAATGCAGAACGTACAACAACGTTTACAAAGGAAAATGCACTTACTGCATCATAGTTCTGTTCTAAAAATTCAGCCACTAGAACCTTGTGTCTTGTAAGTAGGTCCTGTAAATGAAAAGATGAATCAGTAATAACAAAGCACAGCCAACTCGGAAAGCATTCAGTTGTTCTGTGAGAATTTCTTGCCTTGAAGGTTGCGAACGCATCAGATGCAATGTCAAACGTCGACATCTCCACATAGCTAAAGAAGTCGTTGAAGTGCTCGGAGTGCAGGATGATTTTGGCGAGTGGTTCATATCGAATGCATTCACGCAGCATAATTCCACAGTTGAGCGCCACCTGAGGAGTCTCATACCTACAGAAGATTTGAGTTATTACTTAACATGAGAGATTTAAAGAGCGGTTGGATGTCTGTGTAGCGTCATCAATACACAAATTTTAAGCATACACCCTTCTCATAAACTGTTTCTGCTCAAACCTGCAAAGAAATTCCTCAAACAAAAACACAATATAATACCGGTCTGCTTCGGCAGATAAAATGAAGGAATAAGGAGACCACATTAATGGGTAAATGAAAGACTAAAAACAAATTCATTCCTGCGATGCAGCCATCTTCACTGAAGGCTAAAGAAATTCATTTTACTGGCATCTTAAAAGGGGCACCAGTGGTTTGGTGGTTTGGCGTGTTTTCCTCTCAGCACTAGGGATTTCCGGTTCGAATCCCAATCTGGGTGGAGTTTCCATGTTCTCCCTGTGTCCGCGTGGGTTTCCTCCCACAAAAACATGGATCAAGGTCAATCCCACCCATTATCCATTATCTTCCACTTTATCCTCTATTAGGGTCACGGGGTGTTCCCCATGCCCATCCAGGGGAGAACGTTTCGGGCGCTGGGCAGATACACCCAGGACAGGACACCAATCTATCACTGGACACACACTCACGCACACAAACACACTCTATATGGGGCAATTTGGAGAACTCAATTGACTTGATCCATGATTTTGGACTGTGGGAGGAAACCAGAGAACCCGGAGGAAACCCACGCGGACACGGAAAGAACATGGAAACTCCACCCAGATGGGGATTCAAACCGGGAATCCCTAGTGCTGAGAGGACAACGTGCTACCCACTAAGACACCATGCCGCCCGGATCAAAGTCAATTGAATTCTCTTAATTGCCCCATATACAGTGTGTTTGAATGAGTGAGTGTGGCATGGGGAACCCCACCGCGACCCTAGTAGAGGATAAAGCAGAATATAATGAATGGATAGATGGTATCTTAAGTGTTAAAATCACTCTCTCTCTCTCCACGTCTAAAAAGTCTACATTCTCAAATATAAGAGTAATGTTACCACAGCTCCAAGATTTGAGAGATGCTTTTCAAAAGACACAATAAAGTAAAAACACATATGGGATTGATTGGTAAAGAATTATTAATTAGACTATACAGGAATCATTGCTTTTATTTATATTAATTCATAATATATGATTAGTCAGAGTTTTATGCTGACCACTGTACCACCACACTGTCCGAGGTGAAACTAAATATTCAATCATCCTGACTACAACATATCTTTATATTAATGGTAATAGTACATCCGCAAGTCAGCAAGGCAGTGTTACAGTAAAACACCTCTGTACAGTATGACTGATGTTTTTTGCAGCGATCCCTAAACACAGTATAGATAGTCTTTATCTTTGGCACAGAGAATTGAATGTGTGCTGTTCCCAAAAAGTGAAATGCAAACTCATCTGACCTCAGAATACTTTTTTTTTCAAATGCAATGAGCTCAGGCTTAAACCTTTGGGGTATTTATGCATAGAACTGATCTATGGCTTTCTCCCTGCATAACAGTGTCAGGTTACATTTCTCCATACAGAAGAGAACCATGTTAAGTGATAACCCTACAGAACACACGTGTCCTTATTGACAAAGGTTTTAAATGTGTTACAAATTTAACAATGATGACTGGCCTTGTCCAATAAGGTCAAATATTTCTACAGATTTAATAAAATTATAAATCACAACATTATCTAAAGTAAATGTTGAGAGACCTGGATTATTTGGAGGGTTGCAAAGAAAAGTGATGACCATCAACCAATCTTTGCTGCTAAAGACAGAGTTTTATCCTTTATTTATATCTATAAAATTCATTATTTTGACCATTATCTTTAGTTTGTGTCAAACATCTCAGTTACATATCAGATTTTTTAATAAAAAAAAACACTTTATTCACTAGCACTTTCATTAAATGCTCGAGACCACCAGGTGCTCCACCACCTGCATATGGAGCATAGACAATGAAATGTGCAGATATCGCAGATCACTGCTAATGGCTTCACTGAATCACGTTTTTTACAATTTTTTTTATTATTCTTCATGTGCCCAGTGCCAGTGGCTTAGTGGTTAGCATGTTCTACTCCCAGCGCTAGGGATTCCCGGTTCAAATCCCAATCTGGGTGGAGTTTTCATGTTCACCCCGTGTCTGTGTGGGTTTCCTCCGGGTTCTCCGGTTTCATTCCACAGTCCAAAAACATGGATCAAGTCAATTGAGTTCTCCAAATTGCCCCATATAGAGTGTGTCTGTGTGAGTGAGTGTGTGCTCAGCGATAGATTGGCGCCCTGTCCTGGGTGTATCTGCCCAGCGTCTGAAACTTTCTCCCCTGGATGGGCATGAGGAACCCCCCAGCGACCCTAACATAGGATAAAGCGAAAGATAATGGATGGATGGATGTGCCCCGTACCTAACGGTTCGGTACGACAACATGTACGGTTATCCCTAGTGTGTATATAAAGTGTAATTTTAATCTTAATCTTACCCTTTAAGCAGGATAAAAAGCACTTCTTGATGAGAGCAAAAGTATTCCACTGTGGGACTGCGAGTGCCAATCTGCCTGCGCAGGATGTTGTTAAATATCTGACAGACATCCTTTTTCCCCTGCAAAATGATTGGAACATTACTATACATGCTTTTAAATGTGAACTTTAATGAAAGAAATAGTAATAAAAAATATAAATACATTAAAAAAAAAGCATGCACACATTTATATTTACTATGCATCAAACATTAACATCAGATTTTTGGAGGGTCTTATTTTTTTCAAAATGTAAACAAAACAGATGAAGTGGGGGGGGGGGGGTTCTCATGCAACTGGACAATGACCTCATGCACATTAGCAAAACTACAGCAGAACAGCTGGAATGTCTGAACCATGACTTAAGTGACTTAAGAGATACCAATGAAGTTAAAGAGAGAAGAAGAAGAAAAAAAAAAACAAAAGAAAACAAAAAAAAACACTAAAGCCATGTTGAGTGAAATGGACCAAAGAAAAATGGAACAAAATTGACAAAAATGGAACAAAATGGAACAAAACTTCAGATTACTCCTGCTAAATGTGGTTCTAAATGTCACCTTAATTAGGATGCATATGCATTTTATATCCAGATACAAAAATTATACAATACAGTGATGAGGACCTTTTTCCCTCATAACTGCATGGACATATACACACACAGGTCCATTTACAAATATTGCTTCCCTTTTATACACAGCATGAAATAAAGTGAACTAGATCCATGATGGAATCAAAGTAAAGCATGGTCATTAGTGTTAGACCAGCCGGAGGGTTTCCTTCCGCGTTGTTCAATAGTATTAAGGTTTTCTTATAAGTATTAAAGTTTTCCTTTACTACTGACTTGTATTCTTGTCTTATTTGTGAGTCGCTTTGGATAAAATAACTAAATGTAATGGAAGAGATGTAATGGAAGAGATGTAATGTGGAGAGAGTGGTGATCATGTAGAAACTTATTGTGAAAGAGGATCCTGTAGTGGTAAACCACTCATCATGAAAAAGGGTCATAAGAAAATGTAATTATGTAAGCAACAAACAAGCAATGTACAGTCAGGGAACCAAATACAGTTGCCACATATTGGCCAAACTGTGATAGCTCACCTCAAAATCGATGACCTGCAGATGTTCCACCAAGGAGATGAGCAGGCCGCTGTTATACAGCTCTTGGGCTAGTTGGGCCACCGTCTCAGTGTGTGGTTCTTTATCATTAGTGCCATATAAGATCTCTTTCATTGCAACCAGGCATTTAGACACCTCATCTGATGCCTATGATAACACACACACACACATTAAGAGCTGACAGCCAACACCAATTTTATTATTTTCAAAGAATACATAAAGCAAAAAATTTTCATTTAACAAACATTTGCTGTCAAAAAAGCTTTACAGTGTTACAATAAAGAGACGCATTGCTACAGCATTGCTAAAACAACACCAACATCAACAACAGATTTACATATAGAAAGCAAAAAAAAATGTACAGATATCTGTCCATTATCTTCCACCTTAACCTCTACTAGGGTCGCGGGGGGTTTATGAAGACTTAATTTGTACTCAAGGTAAAACTGAGAGCAATGGATGATGGTCTTGACTGGTCAGATGGGTGGACTGACCGCATGTGCTGCAATAAACAGAAAACACAATCTGCTGCAAGACCAGTAAGAACTTTTGATCACCTAATATTATAATATCTCAGCACTGGGAATTCCAGGTTCCAATCCCAATCTGGGTGGAGTTTCCATGTTCTCCCCGTGTCCGCGTGGGTTTCCTCCCACAGTCCAAAAACACGGTAAATCACAACTGTCACTATAAAGTGTGCTTGTGTGTGCCCAGCGATAGATTGACACCCAGTCCTGGGTGTATCCGCCCAGCGCCTGAAACGTTCTCCCCTGGATGGGCATGGAGAACCCCTCTGTGACCCTACTAGAGGATTAAGCAAAAAATAATGGATGACTATATTGTGGTAATACTGTATTTATTTAAAAACCAAGGCAACATCTATTCCAACTATTTATTATAACTAAACATATGTTTGGTATTTGGCCAACAAAAAAAAATGGTAAAGGTCATTAGAGGTGAAGGTATTACATCATTTGCTTTAAATCACTATGGTTTTGAAGCATCGTATTTTAACCCAATAAAATATCCTGGCAAACTAGGATAGTTTAAATAATTTAAAATAAGCACTGCCTTCATGAATAATCCAAAAGAAATAAAAATCGTATTGCATGTATCATCTCCTTTATATACAGAAAATGTGACACGGTTGTGTGGTTTAGCTGGGAAAAGCAGCATGACTTTGTTATAGTTTACAGCAGAGCTTGAATCTTCTCACCATTTTGCAGCAGAGCTAAATCCATCAAACAACCACCGGCATCCAAACCTAAATTAGAGTTTGTTCGCATAATAAAAGCACTTGCTAAGCAGATAAGAGTAACACTATGCGTTACACACAATTTGTATGCATATATAGATCGATTATAGAGTCAGCGATAGTAATTAATGCAAAACAATAGAACATACTCATATATACTGAACTCATTATACATGAGGTCTTATTTTTAGGCTCTTGTTAGTTTCTTGTTAGTTTCTTTTAGCATTAAAAAAAACAAATTGTTGATGTCAATGCTGGATGATAAATGACTAATTATTAAAAATATTTAAAAAAATAATAATTTTTTTTTAAATGGAAAGAAATTTCTTTTCAGCACTAGATCATGTAAACAAAACTATTCACAAGCTGTTTTAACTGCTGTGCTCCAAGAATTCCATCCATCCATTATCTTCCGCTTTATCCTCTATTAGGGTCGCAAGGGGGTTTCCCATGCCCATCCAGTGGAGAACGTCTCGGGCGCTGGGCAAATAGACCCAGGATAGGATACAAATCTATCACTGGGCACACACTCACTCACACAGACACACTCTATATGGGGCAATTTGGAGAATTCAATCCATCCATTATCTTCTTCTTTATCCTCTACTAGGGTCACTGTGTGCTCCACAGATAACTGCTGTGCTCCAAGAATTCCATCCATCCATTATCTTCCGCTTTATCCTCTATTAGGGTCGCAGGGTGGTTCCCCATGCCCATCCAGCGGAGAAAGTTTCAGGCGCTGGAAAGATACACCCAGGACAGGGTGCCAATCTATCACTCACTCACAGACACACTCAAACACACTCTATATGGGGCAATTTGGAGAATTCAACTGACCTTGCGCCATGTTTTTAGACTGTGGGAGGAAACCGGAGAACCCAGAGGAAACCCATACGGACACGGGTAGAACATGGAAACTTCACCAGAATGGGATTCGAACCTGGAATCCCTAGAGCTGAGAGACGAATGTGCTAACAACTAAGCCACTGTGCCGCCCTTGCTCCAAGACTTATTAACCAAAAAAAAAAATCTAACAATTCAAATAATTGTCAATCGTCATTGTCCAATCAATCAACATTCTACCAGTTCTGGACTGTTAAAAAGAGTGAAAAGACTTGTGCTTCAGACAGCCTCAGGTCTGTTACTGCAACCAATGAGTGTTGGCCATCTGATTGTTATCGGAAAAAAATGCCTGGTCATTGGCATTCAGCACTTTGACGAAGAGGTGTGACCTTAGACCATTACAGTGAAATTCTATAATAGAAAAATCTAACAAAACCCACTGATGTGTTAACTGATAAAGTCCTTGAATTGTTGCTTGCAATAAAGCAATTTAGTTTGATTCATTTTGTGCATCATGCCACATATAGCTGAAGCAAAATGTCAGATGGAATATTTGAGAACTGATTCAGGACAACCTTTTATTACTGAATTTAAGTCCCACTGAAACACCTAGCTATGCATTCTGGACAAATACATGATTTAGTCTTTAAGGGGACATCTTGGGGAGGGTAATTTTATGATCCAGCCTGACAGTGCCCCAGTGCAGATTGATTCTTACAGATCTAGCCAGTCCAAACACATTGAGATGAACTAGAAATGAACTATGGCTGAAGTGCCCCCAAGGCACCTAACCCCATTTGTTCCCTGGTGCTGAACACAAGGTTGCACACTGCCCTCGTCTCACCAGTCTGTGGATTAAATGTGGAGGACAAAATCCTCTGTGTGTAGTACAGTAAGTAAAATTAATCCCTTATGTTTTTACAAGTTACTTATGAAAAAGTTCATGTTCTGTTTAATGCACTTTATTTAGGAAAGAACAAAAAACATCACAATTTTTGAATGGCTCTTGTATTAAGCCGTTTTCTTACTTTGGGGCAGTCCAGGCTTGTGGTCCCCGGGTCGATTCCTGGTCCCACCAAGTACTATGGCTGAAGTGCCCTTGGGCATGCCACCTAAACCCAATTGCCCCCAAGGTGCCATGTACAGGGCTGCTCTCGACTTCGAGCACATGAGCTTACTTCACTCAGTGTGTGCATGTGTGTGCTTCACTACATGGATGGATTAAATGGGGAGGACAAATTCCTCTGTGCACAAGTACAATTTATTTCAAGAATTAGATACAAGTGTTTTTTCCAAATACACCATCACTTGTTCATGCTAATTTGCATTTTGTTACCGTGGTTCATTTGTACACGTGTAAACATCTTTCATCTATAATTTTTATTTGATATTCTTTTAGGACGGCACAGTGTCTTAGTGGTTAGCATGTTCTCCTCTCAGAGTGAGGGATTCCCAGTTCGAATCCCAATCTGGGTAGAGTTTCCATGTTCTCCCCGTGGGTTTCCTCCAGGTTCTCTGGTTTCCTCCCACAGTCCAAAAACATGGCTTAGGGTCAATTGAATTCTCCAAATTGCTCCATATAGAGTGTGTCTCTGTGAGTGAGTGTTTGCCCAGCGATAGATTGGCACCCTGTCCAGGGTGTATCTGCCCAGCAACTGAAACGTTTTCCCCTGGATAACCATGGGGAACCCCCCCCTAATATAGGATAAAGTGGAAGATAATGGATGGATGAATATTCTTGAATTACTCTAATGCTGTAACTCACCTTTTCTGTCTTCTTGTCTTGCTTCACCAGAATGGACAGGTTGTCCTTCAGAGCCTTCACAATGTCTGTGGGACTCTTGTGGGATTTACCAAAGAGTGGCATGGTTGAGGCCCAGTGTTTAATCTCTCGCTCTCTTTCTAGCTCTCTCGTACACTCGTTCTCTTACTCTCTCCCCCTCCTCTGAACCTGAAGAAAAAAGAAACAGAGTTTAGGTGTTACACTTGGGTCACTAATTATTTGTCCTTTTCCTGGACAGCTTTACCAAACACTTTAAATATAGTGGGCATGACCACGGAACATAGGCAGTCTGTTGGAGCAACTAACAATGTGACGTTTGTCAGTTCTATAGACCAACATTCTATTTTACATGGACTAGAGCATTACCACATAACCTGCTGCAAAATACATACATGTGACTGTAATTTGGTTTATTGCTTGTACACACTCACATTATAAACATCATTATTTTTTTTACAATGTTGGCATAAGGTAACAAGAAATCCAAAGTTAATTAGTAACTAGCAATATGTGTAAGTGGAATTATGGCACTGCTAAATTTAACAGCCAAAATAGTTGCTTGCAAGCACTGTGTTGTCCTCATGAAAATGAGGAAACATGTTACGTACTTGTTCAGGAAGCAAAAAACATCAGAGATCCCATATATGGACTTTAAAGAAAGCAAAACACGAGTTGTGTGAGAAAACGTATTCGGCAGTCATGGTCTTCAAACAGACGGCACTGATGTCGTCACAATGATGTAAATGCTACATTTGTGATCCATGCAAAGTGAGATCTTCAGTTAAACACTTGTGAATAAAAAAAATGTAACATAATTAAACAAGTGAACAGAAAACTGGACGTTTCATCTGAAAAATGTCCAAACATGATAAAAAAATTGGCAACAATGTGTGCACCTTTCTAAATTACCAGGTTTTCAATCAATACCAAATTATATACCTCTTCCTCCTCACCTATAATCAACTGGGAAGTGATAATCCATATAAGCTCTATGCTAAGATATGTGTTTTTTAATTAAAAAGGTCAGTATTAATTCAGAGGTAAATTTCCTTCCCACTGTGGTGGAAAAAAAAGAAGCTGTCCATCCCACAGCTACAGAGAGACAATCTGGTGGTCAGGAAAAATGAGCACCTGCTGTACTAGTAAATCAAAAACTAGGAACCATTTCATAATGGAGTGCTTTTGTTAAATTATACCTTACAGTAAAGAAAAAAAGTGGTATTAATTGAAATGATTTGTAATTTTTAATTTAAGAGTAACAATTACAGATTTCATGAATGTTTGTTTCATTATACTTCTACACAAGGAGTTTCGCCCATTTCGTTTTCTGAGCTGCACGGTTACGTAGTGTTGGGGTGAAGTGTGCTCCGGTGCTCACATGCTGTTTTATAGCCTTCTTCCCCTTAACACCAATTACTTTAAGACAGTCCTTATAGTGGCAAGCCCTCCATACAAATGAAATTAAAGTTCAAATGTAGTGTGGGTAGGAAGTGGAGACTAGGGCCATTTCATACCTTCCTAAGCAGTGTCACTAGAGTTAGGACTCATATGCCGACCATCGTTAATAACTAGGAAGGTACATAAAGCTAAATTAGTGCAGCGATGTTAACTAATTGCTTTTAGAAAGCATAGGAAAAGTATAGGCTGAACCGGTTACTAAAAGTTGTTGTAATGAACATCCACACACAGACAGCGAGAGAGACAAAGCGAGAGAGAGACAGAGAGAGAGAGAGAGACCACATAAACGACACAAAAATGTTAATTTATCTTTGAAGGCAAATAATGTAATATTATATATCTGTTGATGGCCAAATTGTGTCAGTTGATTTCAATAAATGTAATCAACCTGTAACCTTTTCCAGGCTGATAGTTATCAATAACTTTTTCTGATGTCCTCGGAAATCTCATTTGTTCGTGGCATGACATTTCCACAAACGTGTTGTAAAGATCAGATTTTGATAATTCCCTGTGAGTACGTCACACTTAATTGAAAATCCATGATTAATTTCATTTTTAAAATGTCTTCTAATTCCAAACACATAATTTTGCTACTCAAAAATCTATTTTCCTTGATAAATAAAAGTATAATTCAAATACATTTACCTTTTAGATTTGCTGCTCTTTACTTTTAAAACTCTAGGGCAGATTTATGCAGGGTTCACAAAATTTCAACCACCAGTGTATTTGTAATTTGTTTATTAGGGTCAGGTGGGAAATGCATTCTGTTTTATGTCGGATGAAAAGAGCTATTGTGCAGCATGTTCCAGACTTTTAAATAGATTTAGGTGCTTTTCAAAGTGCAACAACATAACCATGGTTTTAGCACAGTTTGCTTCAGATGCCATTACTTTGTGTGCACGGCATATGCAGCATGTATATTTAAACAGCATCTACAAATTAGCATTTAAACTGTGAACCACACGATTAGTTTTGGCTGTAACTTATACAATGGCTATAATTAGATAAAAAATATAAATGTTTAAATAAGTTGTGGCTTCACACTAAATAAATATGGTTGGAAACATCAGATGCTTCTCATTACATTTGAATGTTTTTCTTAAAAAAAAAAAAAAAAAAAAAAAAAAAAAAAACACAACAACTAATTCTTCCTTACCAACTGAAATAAATTTTCTGATGCCATCAAAAAGATTAATGGCACTTTAGTAGGATTTTAGAATAATTTTTAAAAGGGCTAAAAGATAAACATTTCCCTTTAATAAATCCAATAATATACAAATTTTTTACAAATAAAACAAATATAACAGTGAAATGGTATTAACAAAAAAATATGTTCATTATAAATGCCTCAGTTACAATGTTAGGAATATATACGTGCAATGTGTCGTCAATCTGGCTATAAAGATGCTTGGTGTAATGCAGATGTTAAAGATTACACATAGTGCATCATCATCCAATTTAAATATGTCAAGCAAAAACAGAGACGGGGGAGAGATCTTGCGTTAGAGCCTAAATGCAAAGTGCCCGGTGACTCACATACTACCAAATCGTGAGCATGTCACTGCAGTAGCACAAAAACAAGACCTATTTCTACCAGCCTACTCTTTCCTTCCTACTCTTAATTCTCACAGGCTGATACATTTCAGTAATTAAAATGCACTGAATTACCAAATAGAAATACCAATTATTTCACAGAATCAAATATGGCCTTCTTGCTGTGAGAAAAAAAAAAGTACTAATCAATACCTCACCCAGTTTTCCCCCTCATCATCCACTGTGAAATCCTCTACGAACTAAATACCTAAAGCCACCTGACACCATGTCATTCTGTTTGTCAGAACACTACACATCAAGAACCAATAAGGAAGAATTTCCTTTCCTTTATCTGAATGTGCTCACCGATACTGGCTGCATTGCCCCAGGACTCCTCTGAAGTCCCAGTGGTAAATGCTTACGATATGTTTTCTGAAAAAGCAGTGTTTATGAAATGCTGCATTCCTGATATGGTATTCACATCGTCCCTTAACGCTGTTGTGTTCTCAGCTTTTGTTTGGTTTGTAAATGTAACTCAGTGGGGGTCACTGTACCCTGTAGTCAGCTTACTAATGTGAAATCTAAGACATATGGTTTGAATGTGTGAGGATGCAGGCAAGTTTGCATAAAAATGATCACACACACACACACGACAGTTTTACCTTTGATAAACAAATGCAGAAAAAGCCCTAGAGAATACCTTTAGCAAATTAAATGCAGAAAAACTGAAAAATTATGTAATCATTAAGTAAACCAATAGGCTTGCAGTGCAGCAAAAAATATAGATTGGAGAGCAACGTGATACTTTAGTTAGCACATCATGTCTGATGGGTTTTCAATGGTGGCTCTGGTTTCCTTTAGTGTAAAATATGCAGGTAGATAACCTTAAAATACAAAATACCCTCTGTCTAAAATGTGTGTGTAATGTATACATTGATGGTAATGTGATGGTAATGCTGGAAAAGCTAACAATCATTCCAACTTAAGAATTTTAACTCCACCAATCCATTAAAAGATAAACACAGATAATATCCTGATTTGATAATATGAATCAGAATAATTTTTTTTTTTTTTTTTTTTTTACAAATGATGCTAAGCTGCAGATGCAGCAAAACAGGCCTAAACCATGATACATCATGTTTTACACATGGAACAAGGTTTTTAGTCTGGAATGCAGTGTTTTTCTTTCAATGCGTACAGTTTAAGTTAAAACATATACACATTACAGTTTAAACGACACAAGTAAAGCTTCTTTGGCCATCTCTTTTGTTGCAGTGCATGTAACAGGTCATATTTATCCTAAAGTGAGCTACCAGATTACCAGGCATAACTCACTGTGCGTTCATGGCAAGTCCTGATCTACATTCTTATTTACAGGATAACTGTTCTTTAAAAAAAAAAAAAAGACAATTTCTTGAAACAATAATTGTAATAGAAAATTAACAAAGTACGTCATGTCCTTTATGATACTGAAAAGATGCTTTATGACAAATTAGGCCTGAAAAATGATATATACGCATACAGTGAGAAAACTAAATTAAAACAAAACTATAAGTAATAATAATAGATATTATTATTAAGATTTGAATGAAATACATTAACTTTGGTTTAATGACCAAAGGTAAGTAATTTCCCTGATATTCAAAGTATTTAAAGTACAACAAAGCATTATGATTGAGTCGTTGGAGTATTCAAAAAAAAAAATAAAAAAAAATCATAATATCACACTGTTAGCACGTTCGCCTCTCAGCGCTAGGGATTCCCGGTTCGAATCCCCATCTGGGTGTAGTTTCCATGTTCTCCCCGTGTCTGCGTGGGTTTCCTCCGGGTTCTCCGGTTTCCTCCCACAGTCCAAAAACATGGATCAAGTTAATTGAATTCTCAAAATTGCCCTATATAGAGTGTGTCTGTGTGTGTGAGTGTGTGCCCAGCGATGGATTGGCGTCCTGTCCTGGGTCTATCTGCCCAGCGCCCGAGACGTTCTCCCCTGGATGGGCATGGGGAACCCCACCACGACTCTAATAGAGGATAAGCGGGAGATAATGAATGAATGAATGAATGAATATCACACTGTTTTAGTTTGCTTAAATGATGCAGTGTAGCTGTTTATCTACCAATAGGAACTTGATAGATAATTATTACAAAGTAATTCAGATCAAGTATTCATAATTAAAACTAACAAAATATACATATTTGAAAATGCCGACTTTTCATGTACAGATTAACTATATATATATAATGGATTTATATATTAATTACCCATGTAGTATAAACAAAAGTAACAAATCTACATGACTGTCAATAATCAGGTTTCTCAGCAGTGTCGCAATTTCTTGAAGGACTGGGCGAAATAATTTGAATTTTTGGGTAGTGCGTAGGTATTTCTTACACGCTCTACTCTTTCTTCTCTTACACTAAAACTAAAACACAGCACTGGACTGTTTTATGATTATTCTTCTATACTATCTACATTATAATTCTCTAAAACAGTTCTAATCAATAGTCTGACCCAAGTTACTTACTGTTGCTGCTTTAAACCTGAGTTGACTAACCTATTAAGTATTAACTAAATAGACATTCCCATTAAGTGAAAATCTTTTTTTCTTTTCTTTACTCATTATTGGCTCCTGTACTGTCTTACATTACCCTCTATAAAGATTATGCGCTTGCTTGTTGTGCATGTAAAGTTATGTGTCAGCATGTTTGTAAAGGAAGTGGTCCCAAAGATTTGTTATGCACATAAACACATTGATTGTTGATCGAACTATTTTTTTAAACATACTATAGTTAATCAATCATCAAAGATTTGCTCTGCTGCGGACACTACAGATCTGGACTTGCTTTGATTTATCTGCATGCATCACTAAACTCAAGACAATTTAGAGTTCTAAGCCAAGATCTACGTTCAAAACCACATATTACCTCAATGCACAGCATTTTCCCCCAACATAACAGATGATCTACATAATCTACATAGACAAATCGACACACACACACATACACAGAACACCTACAGGGATTTTTATGTCATACTATTTATAGTTGGCCCTGCCTTCGTACCAACTTCCACTATTCTGGAAAAAGTTTTCTACAAGATCTATCATCATGTGTCTGTTCAAATCTTTGCCCATTTATTCATAAAATCATTGGTGAGTTAAGAAATTTATGCAGAAGGTATTTTTGGTTCATCCCAAAGGTGTTCAGTTAGGCTGTGGTTTTTGTGGGCCAGTCATCATGTCATATGGACCATGCTTTGTTCACTACTGTGGTTGTTTAGCGGTTAGGGTATTGGGCTATCAATCTTAAGGTTGTGGTTCAAAACCACGGTACAGCAAGACCCTTAACCTTCATTGTTCCAGGGTGCTGTATCAACCCTGTGTTCTGATCCCAACCAAGTTGGGATACATGTTAGTCGCTTTGGATAAAAGTGTCTGCTAAATGACCAGATATGTTATATGGTCATTCTGAAAAAGAAAGGGGCAATTGTCCAAAATCCATGACTTGGTGTTTGAATTTATAGACACATGGGAAAACCTCAGAATGATTGAGAATTGACCCCCAATATTTTGTTCATATTGTATTTGGCCATTGTGATATTGTTAAATTGTATACACAGAATTCTGAAGGAATTATATTACTTAAATAGAATGTATCTGGTTTAAGATTTATCTAATTATAAATACTGGTGAACACAAAAAGTATGATACTGTCAAAATCACATAATTACAAAAACTAAAGTCTATGCTGCCACTAATGTTAGTAAGCAAGCAAAGGTAGCATATAAATGCAAGTGTGAAAGCAACCGACAGTCAAGGCACGGATCTCCATTTAAACCTCATTACGACTAACCATGTAGTAAAGACAGCATGCTGACATGGCCATATTTTACTCATCACATTTCATTTAGAAAAGTAAATGCCTGTGCTTTGATTGTGCTGAATATTCTAAAGGTGGCTATTAACCTTGCATCCAGACGATGTTTCTTATCTTTAGAACGTAAACCTGTCGAAGCAATCACAATTCTGTCAGTTTCATTCTGATTAAATTATATACAATTGCACATATTGTACACTGTCACACATCGGCAAGTTGCTATTGGTCGCTTTGTGTGTGAGCTCTTGGTGTTAAAGAGTAATGTAAGTATATTCATTCTTTCAATACAACCCGTTTAACTTGTTTAGGAGGAGAGGAGCCTATCCCAGCAGTTAAGGTTAAAAGGCAGACCAACACCCTGACCAGGTCTCTTGTCCATCGCTGGACAGGCATCCAAGGAAAGACATTCCAATACACATTCACACCTGGTAGAATACATATATTGCCATATTTTCAAACAGTAAGAGGAAACATATTACCCTAAGGAAAGAGGTTTTCATTTATCCGTACAGACAGAACTTTGTCCTCACTGCCCAGGAATCAACTCAACATTTTTGGTGTGAGGTGAGCGCACTAATCAGATTAGTGTGGACTAACTAGACTAGTTTATTACAGAAATTCAGTACAGTGCCTCGTCTGATATGGACAATGTGCAAAGAAACTGTTTGTGCTGTATACACAATTATTTTACCACCATAAACAATATGATCACCAACTTTAACTGCATTAAACTAAATACGTTGGTAATTTAAATAATTCGATGCTTTGCATCTCCCAAAAGCATTTTATGGCCCTTTGGCCACATCCGATTCTTTAACCATGGAGGGGCAATGGCAGCTGCTTTAAACTTGCCTTTTACCTGCTTTTAACCATTCCTAGATCTTAAACTATGACAATCTTAGATACCACTTGGTTGATTTTAGGGATGTGCTGATTGATTATGTGCTATTATCAGGCAATATTCATTCTAATAGCTAGTTCAACTTTTTTCTGTGCAAGTTGGCCTAACTGCCAATGCTCTACTAAGTCTTGAATCAGCTTTAAAAAATGTGAGTTAAGCACAAATCTCTGCCGTTCTTCACCATCAAAATTCCCAGAGCGACTCTGTGCAACCTGCTCCGAACCCAAGGAAACCCAAAACAAAAGGAACCCACTATCCCACAAAAATGTTAGCAAACTGCTTCATGGCAGGGCAGTAAAAATCTGCTCTCACACATACAGCAGCATAACTGCTGTTTACCTTGCAGTGCATAGCAGAAGTTTTAACACAAAGCAACTTTAAGGTGCAGATGAGAAGAGGTATGGTGTGACATCCATAATATCTCAGATACATTTACAAACAAATCATTCATTCATTATCTCCCACTTTATCCTATATTAGGGTCACGGTGGGGTTTCCCATGCCCATCCAGGGGAGAAAGTTTCGAGCGCTGGGCAGATAGACCCAGGACAGGGTGCCAATCCATCGCTGGGTACACAATCACTCACAGACACACTCTATATGGGGCAATTTTTTTTTGGAGAATTCAATTGACTTGATCCATGTTTTTGGACTATGGGAGGAAACCGGAGAACCCGAAGGAAATCCACGCAGACACGGGGAGAACATGGAAACTTCACCCAGACGGGGATTCGAACCGGGAATCCCTAATGCTAAGAGGCGAACGTGCTAACCACTAAGCCACCGTACCGCCACACACAAATCAATTGTATGTAATGTTGAGAAATGCATTTAGTGTTATCATTTTCGTTGTTATTTTATATTATATAAATGTGATTTTGTCTATATTAAAAAAAGGTTCGGAATTTTAAATATTTTAAGTTTTATTTCCTTATATAGCCTTTAATGGTTACTGCTTTACATATTGCTTGAGTACATTAAGTTTTTGCAGTAAGGCTCCAAAAATCCTAATTTGCAACATGGTTTGAATTTATTTTTAGAATTAGCTATGATAAGGCCGTTGTTTTATTTCAACATAGTTCACAGAAAATTTTAAACATTGTTATACCATATACAGTGTGAATTGCAGCATTATATGCAGCATGACATAAAAGGATATGCTCATTACAGTCAACAAAAACAGATAAAAAGTTGTTCCTGGTAACTTGTTACTGAAGAAGGAAAGAACTTTAACCACTTTAAAAAGAGGAAAATTGTAAAGGAACTGCTTAAGACTCCAGATCTACTAAAACAGACTACATGGACATAACTTTTGAGACACCTGTGAAATTCTTTTCTGAGTGGTTTTGGGGTGTGTCTGTGGCAATTTCTGCCCATTCATACACAACCACTTTTGTGCAGCAGACACTGATGTTGGACAAGAGAGTCTGAACTACAATCTCCATTCCATCTCATTACAAAGATATTAGATTGGAGGTTAAGCTCTGGGCTGGATAGTCAAATTCTTCCACACCATACTCTGTAGCACAGTTACACCCAAATAGAAACATTCATTCATTATTTTCAACCTAATCCTCTACTAGGGTCATGGGGAAGGTTCCCCAGGCCCATCCAGGAGAGAACGTTTCAGGCATTCTGCAGATACATTCAGGACAGGACGCAAATCTATTGCTGGGCACACTCACTCACACAGACACACACACACTATATGGGGCAATTTAGAGCATTCAATTTATCTTAAATTTAACTTTTTGGACTATGGGGGAAAACCGGTGAACCCAGAGGAAACCCACGAGGACACGGTGAGAACATGGATACTCCTCCCAAATTGGAATTCGAATCTGGATCCCCAAATATGAAAAAAGAACGTGCTAACTACTAAGCTACCATGCCTCCCCAAACAGAAACAGTCCTTATCCGAACTATTGGAGGTTGGAAGCACGCAATTATCTAAAATTCATCCATCCATTATCTTCCACGTTATCCTCTATTGGGGGGGCATGCCCATCCAGGGGAGAATGTCTCGGGCACTATCGCTGGGCACACACTCACTCACACAGACACACTCTATATGGGGCAATTTGGAGAATTCAATTGACTTGATGCATGTTTTTGGACTGTGGGAGGAAACCAGAGAACCCGGAGGAAACCCACGCAGACACGGGGAGAACATGGAAACTCCACCCAGATGTGGATTCGAACCGGGAATCCCTAGTGCTGAGAGGAGAACATGCTAATTACTAAGACACCGTGCCAATCCAAACTAAATTCCAGAATAAGTAAATTTCATACACATTTAGCAATTCTCGTAAATAAGAAACATGGATCCGACAGTATGTGTACATTCATTCATTATCTCCCGCTTTATCCTCTATTAGGGTCGCGGTGGGGTTCCCCATGCCCATCCAGGGGAGAACGTCTCAGGCGCTGGGCAGATAGACCCAGGACAGGGCGCCAATCTATCGCTGGGCACACACTCACTCACACAGACACACTCTAAACGGGGCAATTTGGAGAATTCAATTGACTTGATCCATGTTTTTGGACTGTGGGAGGAAACCGGAGAACCCGGAGGAAACCCACGCAGACACGGGGAGAACATGGAAACTCCACCCAGATGGGCATTCGAACCGGGAATCTCTAGTGCTGAGAGGAGAACATGCTAAACACTAAGCCACCGTGCCGCCTACAGTATGTGTTAACTGTTGAAATTCGAAATCATTAGTTATATTCATTACATTACGAATATAGCGACTGCAAATGATGTCACTCATTCCACTATTAAATTAGATCTGATCATAAGTGTGTCGCAATCAGGCTACAATATTTAAATAACAAATGCATCGCCGCTCACACAGTGACTGTAAAAACATTATCGAATTCCCAGCGTCAAAACAAGTGACGTGGACCATCATAATATTATAAAATACGATGACAAATGGCAGAAACGTACAACGCTTACATTTCTGTTTTGGAGCATGGCAGCTAGCTGGCTAACACGCTAGC
>JAFMOD010000581.1:114059-144784 GCA_019802435.1 Corydoras maculifer | reverse complement strand
CAGACACGGGGAGAACAAGGAAACTCCACCCATAATGAGATTCGAACCGGGAATCCCTAGCGCTGAGAGGCGGACCTGCTAAACACTAAACCACCGTGCCGCTATATATATATATATATATATATATATATATATATATATATATATATATATATATATATATATAATTTCTAGATCAGCCTAAGTGGTTAGGTGGCTTAGTGGTTAGCATGTTCTCCTCTCAGCGCTAGGGATTCCTGGTTCGAATCCCCATCTTGGTGGAGTTTCCATGTTCTCCCCGTGTCCGTGTGTGTTTCCTCCGGGTTCTCCGGTTTCCTCCCACAGTCCAAAAACATGGATCAAGTCAATTGAATTCTCAAAATTGCCCCATATAGAGTGTGTCTGTGTGAGTGAGTGTGTGCCCAGCGATAGATCTCCCCTGGATGGGCATGGGGAACCCCACCGTGACCCTAATAGAGGATAAAGCGGGAAATAATGAATGAATGAATAATTTTTAGGTCATGTATATATCTGTATTAATATCAACTTTAGATAAAATTTTTACTTAATTTAGAGAAACGGTCAGATTACAACTTTTTGTTGTACTAAATCTTTATCCTCTATTAGGGTCGTGGGGGGGGGGGGGTTCCCCATGCCCATCCAGGGGAGAACGTTTTGGGAGCTGGGCAGATACACCTAGGACAGGGCGCCAACCTATCGCTGAGCGCACATTCGCTCACACACACACACTCTACATGGGGCAATTTAAAGAACTCAGTTGACTTGATCCATGTTTTTGGACTGTGGAAGGAAACCAGAGAACCCGGAAACCCACACGGACACGGGGAGAACATGGAAACTCCGGGAATCAAACCGGGAATCTCTAGTGCTGAGAGGAGAACTTGCTAACCACTAAGCCCAGATTACAACTTAAAATATATTTTTAAAAAATGGTATTTATACAATGTTCTACAGTTTGATTTTACAGTAAATTTCGTACTGCTCTTTATAATTTCCTCTTTAAACATCTACATTAACACTTTACAGTAAAAGTGTAATATCTCTAATGGGTCATAAATTTGACAAACGTGCTTTTTAGAACGTGACTTTCTATAACTGCTCCACACTGAAATGTCAAAAACGTCATTGTCACAGCCATCATAAATCATATGTTTATGCTTAGATAGAAAATAAACATGCCAGCATTAAAATGACTATGAAATGTATGTTCATATTCTATATAATAAAGCATAGGTGGCCCGTAATACAATTCAAACCGACTCCTGAGATTAATTTACATCAATCTATTATTATTGTTATAAATAACTCAGCGAAAGTTTTTTTTTAATGATTTTGACAGGAACATTTTTATGCAGAAATATTTAAAGAGATTTTAAGTTTAAATTGATTTTTCCAAAATGGACCAAGAATGTTTTGATTTGATACTTTTACTTTTGTAGAAAAAACATTTTAATGTTTTTTTTACAGCATGTTCATAGTAACTTTTTAAATTTTGACAAGAGAAATATTTTTGGAGAGCGAATTTTTTTACATTATATAAATTTCAAGTTGATTTATTTTGGAATAATATTGTCTGTTTCATTCCTACTCATGTTCAGAAGACATTTACTTTTATTGTGTTTAATAATTATTTATCCTGTTCAGCCCACGACCCAAGTGTGCTTTGAGTTTTGGCCCCCGTTGCAATTGAGATTAGCACCCCTGTAAGAAAGCACTAAGACACGTAAATCCCGTGATTTATTTACAATAATACACAGCTTTAAGTGACGTATTGCTTTTATAAAATGGTTACGAATAAAAAAAATTCAGAATTATTAATAAATTAACTTATTTAAAGCAAAATTGTTAATAAACTGCTCTTCCGCAAAGTAAAGTAGTCCGGTTCGTAAAGTGACCAGTGAGCACTGATTAACAGGTTACTCCAGCAATCAAATCTTGCCATCTAGTAGGCAAATTACAGAACGCAGGTTATAAAAAACATCTGGAAATAATGTATTGTATATCATGGACAAATGGCTCCAATTTGAGGACCAGAACTATCTGTATTATAAGAGCTAATAAGTATTTACATTAAACTGAAACACAAGTCAAATCAGTAATAAACATTTGAGCAGATTTGAAAGGTACTCAAATAATATACTATATGCAATTTCAGCCCGGGGAATAATAAAGTATTCTGATTCGGATATTTAAAGGTACTAAAGGGAATATACTGTAAATGTACAAAACAAGTAACTGAATCAGATTTCCATTGACTTTATTTAAACGTAATTTATCTTAATTCATACAACCTCTTAAATACATATATACACATGTACAAATAGCAGTCGGATAGTGCTACAAACCAACAATGTAATAAAAAAACACACAGTACTGTGCCACAAAGAAGATGGAGGCTACTAAACAGCATGGAAGTCACTGTTTGTGTGAAAGACAGTTTTGGAGCAAAATAATAAATAAAATAACAGTTTTACAGATGTGAAAGGCATTTTGTTATAATATCCCATCTTACTCAGTTAATCTGATCAGACTAAAAATTTAAAGAAATAGTTAAATGGTAAATTTACTGAACACAACAAAGTCAAAACACTGTCAATAAGCTGAAGCTTGATAAAATTTTGTAATGAAATTATGAGGCTTATAAGTGAGGGAAATTCATCACTGTCAAAGTCTCAACTGACTTGGGTGCGTAGGGGGTTAAGAGATTGTGCAAGTTTCCATTTTGGCCAATTTTTCATAATCTTATTGTAATTGAAATGTTTAAATCTATGTAGGGTGTGATACAAATGGAAGCAAAATACAAATTCGCAGATCACAAGTTTTAATTTGTGTGATTACATCGATCTATAAAAATATATTTAAATAAAAAAGAATTAGTAATGCCCAAAACATAAAAAGTGCCGAACAAGAAATGACAACAAGCATCAGATACAATACCAAAATACAATTCATGAAAATTTAATGTACAATATATGACGCTCTTTCACTGAAAAAAAGTTCAAATGCATAATATATACAAATATTTATTATACAGAAAATAATCTAAAATATACAGCTGTGTAATTCATTAATACATACAGTGAAAAGGACAGGACATTTCACAGCTAAGACACTGGACACAACTCCGATCTTCATTCTGTTCAGTTGTCCTTGTGCAGTGTTGGCAAGGAAGGGATGCATTTCATAAAACATTGCATTTAAAACAGATTGTTAGTTGTATTAAAACCATGCAGAAGTTGAAAGCGCACAGATTCCAGTCTTATGTAAAATTGTGGCTTGCTTTCAGAACCGAAGCCTATTGCACTGGAATATGAATAGCTTATTTTTAGAAACTAGAAGGACCATTGGGCTTCTAGTCTCCTTATAACACTTGAAGGAAACAAATCAGTGGTGAAAAAAGAAGCTCTGCATCTCAGCTGTTACAGTACAAGGAAGAGGTGTCTCAGTAGAAAGTGCAACGTGTCCGGGTGGCCACAGGATGGCGATATAGAGGCAGATCAGGGTTTGATGTCTGAGAAGCTGGTGTAGGTCTCGCTGCAGCTGGACGAGGTGCTTAAATTTCCTGACCCACTGCCTTCTATTAAAAAATGCAGAAAATATTCTAGTCATGTTAAAAAAAACACAATGTGGACACCAATCAGTCTCATTTTCTGCATATTTAATCATTTATAGAATAAAACATATCTTATTAAATAAATGCAAATCCACCACAGCTCTTCATATCCAATATCAGAGTCTGAGCTCAGACGTGCTGTTGGTTTGAGTGAAATATACTTCAAATGTCAATCCCTTTAAAACATTTTAAATTGATTTCCATCTGCAAAAAGACTAGAGCTGGGTGTCGTGGTGGTACAGAGCTAAACTGACTGAAGGAAAATAAATTGTGTTTTTAACATTACATGTATTACTTTGCAAATCAAAATCCTGATAATTAAGTAATTGTTGTTTTTGTCTTCTTTATTTTCTTTATTCATTATCTACCCATCCATTATCTTCTGCTTTATCCTCTACTAGGGTCGTGGGGGGTTCCCCATGCCCATCCAGGGGAGAAAGTCTCAGGTGCTGGGCAGATACACCCAGGACAGGACACCAATCTATTGCTGAGCACACACTCACACACACACACAGACACACTATCTGGGGCAATTTGGAGAATTCAATTAATTTGATCCATGTTTTTGGACTGTGGGAGGAAATGCCAATCTGGGTGGAGTTTCCATGTTCTCCCCGTGTCTGCGTGTGTTTCCTCCGGGTTCTCCGGTTTCCTCCCACAGTCCAAAAACATGGATCAAGGTCAATTGAATACGTCAAATTGCCCTATATAGAGTGTGTCTGTGTGAGTGAGTGTGTGTCCAGTGATAGATTGGCACCCTGTCCTGGGTGTATCTGCCCAGCGCCCGAAATGTTCTCCCCTGGATGGGCATGGGGGAACCCCCCCGTGACCCTAATAGAGGATAAAGCTGAAGATAATAGATGGATGGATATTTCATAATATTATATATTATACAAATATTTATTAAGCACAGAAGTTTTTGGAACATCCTTAGTGTTGGAGAAATGGGAGGAGCTTTTCACAGTATTGAATGTAGTTAATGTTCAGCAGATCCACAAACTGACAGCAGATAAGCGGTTTACCTGAGCTGGTAAGCGACTGTGAGGATTTGGACTCTCTGATCAGTGTAAGCAGGTTAGCAGTAGGTACCCAGCCCTCGCTACTGTTTTTCAGGTTCCGCACAAACCTATAAACAGGACAGGAACACTATACTAATTAGTCATCAATAACCGTTATGATCAGATCAGAGAAACTAAATTTGTTACTGGTTTCATTTTGGTTCCATGACATTTTACTTTATTACCACAAACATGTTAACCAAACAGGGCGGCACGGTGGCTTAGTGTTTAGCACGTTCGCCTCTCAGCACTAGGGTTTCCCGGTTCGAATCCCCATCTGGGTGGAGTTTCCATGTTCTCCCCGTGTCCGCGTGGGTTTCCTCCGGGTTCTCCAGTTTCCTCCCACAGTCCAAAAACATAGATCAAGTTGATTGAGTTCTCCAAAAAATTGCCCCATGTAGAGTGTGTTTTGAGTGAGTGTGTGTGCCCAGCGATGGATTGGCGCCCTGTCCTATGTCTATCTGCCCAGCGCCTGAGACGTTCTCCCCTGGATGGGCATGGGGAACCCCACCGCGACCCCAATAGAAGATAAAGCGGGACATAATGAATGAATGAATGTTAACCAAACACCAAATCAACAACGTACAGAAGCATTTAGAGCTTTGTATTTTAGGTTAAAGCTAGTATATTGGATTTCAAAGTAAAACTGGAAGGTTTGTTTTTAAGGGTGGCATGATGGCGTAGTGGTTAGCATGCTTGTCCCTTAACGCTGGGATCCAGGTTCGAATCCCAATCTGGGTAAAGTTTCCACGTTCTCCCTGTGTTTGCGTGGGTTTCCTCTGGGTTTTTTGGTTTCCTCCCACAGTCCAATATATATATATATATATATATATATATATATATATATATATATATATATATATATATATATATATATATATATATATTTTTTTTTATACTCTATATTTTAATTGAAATTTTATTTTAATCTTAATTTTTTATATCATTGGTGTAATATGGAACATCTGCTGGTTGACCTGAATTTCGAGAATAATCGAGAATCAAGAACATTTTATTATCATTAATATCACATGTGGTACATGGGACAAGAACAAAATTATGGGTCACGTACCCCGATTATCCTGTTCTTTTAAAGTTATAATTTAAACTTAAATTGTAAAGGAGAAAATTAGATAAAATAAATACAGTATATAGATAATATGAAAAGTGAGAAGTGAAATATGAAATATAATAGAATATACAGCTATGAATAATAAAGTACTGTATCTAGCTTTCCATCTATTGAAATGTCACGTTGTTTTCTTGACTTGTTACGTACCACTGTCCATCGGTGCCCTCGCGGACCAGCTGCACTAGATCACTGTTCTTTATTGTGAGGTCCTGAGCTCCGTTCTCATAGTCAGCTACCACCACGTATGTTCCTGCGGACTAAATGCAGAAAAGACCTTTATAGTAAAGTCCATCTGTTTCTCTTCTTCACATTGAGAATAAGAATGTTATCAACTTTACAACCTGATCAGGTAGAACCAACCTGTTCAACACTAAAAAATGAAGATTGGCTGTTCATATTTTGGAATTCTTTTTAAAAATAACAACAGATTTTTTTTTTCTTCTCATTGTTGCTTTGGCTTGCACAGAGTTAAGACTCATAACACTGTAAAGCTGCTTTGTGATAACATACTGTTGTAAAAAGTGCTATATACTTATATAACTACCTGATCTTGAACCTTGGTGTGTTAGGACATGAGGAAGCCTTTTTTTTTTGCCTTTTCCATACAACAACATGGCTGACAAAGTTAGTACAACTTCTTATCAGATATTTTCTAGGTTAGAAGTCACCATATGGAATGAAATGAATGCTCCAAAGCAGCTTTGCAACATGTTTACATTTACATTTTACATTTAGTCATTTAGCAGACGCTTTTATCCAAAGCAACTTACATAGAGAACATTACAAATCAGAAGTTATGAAGAAAACCAACTACACTGTAAAATCATCAACCTGATTGCTATTTGATGCTGACCCCCCCCCCCTTTTTTTTCTACAAAAGGTATTTGTTAAAAAGATGTGTCTTAAGTAGTTTCTTAAAACTGCTTAGTGATACTGCCTTACGGACAGAGTTGGGATGATAGTTCCACCATTTTGCAGTGGTGAACGCCATGCAGTGAGAATTAGCTCCTCGGTGAGGTGGAATCGCCAGGCGGCAATCATCACTGGAGCGAATTGAACGTGTCGGAGCCTAATGTTAATCTAAATCTTCCAAAACAAACCCATACAGAAACAGTGAACATACAAATTCTGCACAGAAAGAACCCAGGCTGTGATTCCTGAGAATCGAACCTAGAACATTCTTCATGTGAGGTAACAGAACTACCCACTGTGCATCGTATCACAAATAATAAATGATGTGTTAGCGACCAACAAGTTGATTCTATGAGCTCATCTGAGAGGACAGAACAAACATGCTCGATGGTCACTGGTTGTTGACTTTTAAACCCTGAGATGAAATGAGGAGACACGACGGCCTTTGTCGTCACTAATTCTAAAGTATGTTAGGCGTTAAAACCCAAAGCCTCAGAATAATAAAAACATAATTTAATAGTATTCAGTGTTTTTTTTAAATGTTTTAGTTGCATTTAATACTGAGCAGTAGCATATTTAGTATTTTTTATTAACCTTTACATCTACAAATGGTTATTTTAGCTCATGCTTTTATCCAAAGTTATAGGACTGCAATATATTTTCTATGCTGTCAGAAATTCATAACATCATAAACTTGTCAGGGGCAAAAACTAATGGTTTGCTTTGATCTATGTTTTCATCTATCATTAAAATTATTGGCGGCACGGTGGCTTAGTGGTTAGCACGTTCGCCTCTCAGCGCTAGGGATTCCCGGTTCGAATCCCCATCTGGGTGGAGTTTCCATGTTCTCCCTGTGTCTACGTGGGTTTCCTCTGGGTTCTCCGGTTTCCTCCCACAGTCCAAAAACATGGATTAAGTCAATTGAGTTCTCCAAATTGCCCCATATAGAGTGTGTCTGTGTGAGTGAGTGTGTGCCCAGCGATGGATTGGCGCCCTGTCCTGGGTCTATCTGCCCAGCGCCCGAAACGTTCTCCCCTGGATGGGCATGGGGAACCCCACCGCGACCCTAATAGAGGATAAGCGGGAGATAATAAATGAATGAATTAAAATTATTGCTATCTCAATACTGGTTTAATTATTTTTGTTACTAGTATTAAGCTTTATAAATACACTTATAATAAATTATCAATACCAGATTCATAGAAAGTGTTACCAAAAACCTCCGTTTTTGTGGTTTGATGAATATAAAAGAGATTTCTTAAGACATTTATTTTAAAATGAATGCAGGAGTACCTTGCATTGTACTGTAGAAACAGGCTGCCTCACTAATTTTGCATGACTTTCACTTTTATAAAGATTAGAAAACAGTGTTCCATTGATAACTGACTAACATTAAGTGAATGAGCAACCACATTCAGACAGCAGGAAGAGTACTGTATGTTCAAATTGTCACTGTTTAACTTTCCATAAACAGCCAAGTGAGGGGAACATTTACAGGTCTATCTGTCTAAAGATCTTTTCCATGTTGACAGACAGTGCAAACTGTGTGGTTTAGTCTGATGAACATTTCCCCTTCAGAATTACATTGGACAGTTATTTGGAAATTGCTGGATTTGAGTTCCAACTAAATACTCGAATAATTTTGACTTTGTACAAATCTGCATCCAAAATGCTGACTAAAGTTTCCCTTGAAACACTATGGTAATTTTCTTTATTGCTTTATTTAATTTTCTTTATTCATTTATTTTTTGTTTTGTTTGCATAGGGCATTAGTATTTTATTATTATTTTCCTTTCGTTATCATTTTACCACTACTATGTATGTACTGTATGTGTGTGTATATATATATATATAAATATATATATATATATATATATATATATATATATATATATATATATGCTTACTCTTTTTTTCTCCACTTACATTTACAGCTGTTTTGAGGGTTGGGTGGGGTAGGTTACTATGGTTATTTTATTCTCTGTAAATACTTTTGCACACTGATTTTACATGTTGGGTGGCAGGGTGGCTTAGTAGTTAGCACGTTCGCCTCTCAGCGCTAGGGCTTCCCGGTTCGAATCCCCATCTGGGTGGAGTTTCCATGTTCTCCCCGTGTCCGTGCCCCCCGGTTTCCTCCCACAGTCCAAAAACATGGATCAAGTCAATTGAGTTCTCCAAATTGCCCCATATAGAGTGTGTTTGTGTGCGTTTCTGTGTGAGTGAGTGTGTGCCCAGCGATAGACTGGCGTCCTGTCCCGGGTGTATCTGCCCAGCGCCCGAAACGTTCTCCCCTGGATGGGCATGGGGAACCCCCGCGAACCTAATAGAGGATAAAGCGGGAGATAATGGACAGATGGATTTTACATGTTTACTTTAACGACGTCGGTGTATGCGTGTGTGTTTATATGCTTTATTTTATATTGCAGCCACTGCCTGTCTCTATTTGTGTTTAATTGTAAATATCTGTGTTATGGTTATATATGGGTTTGTCTGCAATGTATATATTTTCAATACAAAGAAGTTATAAAAAAAGAAACACTATGGTAGTATAAATAGACATAATGGCACTGCTCAACTGTCAACACCATGTAAGTCAAACAACAGTGAAATATGCATAAGCACACACACATACACAAACACACACATACAGTATAATGGTTAACAAGTGTGCATGAAAGGAAAATGAACTAGTCAATGCCATACCAGCTTTTTTCCATCATCCTCAGGGTCAGAGTTTGAAGGGTCCTCACTGCTGGAATACTCGTCATTCTCCTCTGTGGCATCCATGGATAGAGATGCTTTACTGAAGCCTGCAGGGAGAGAAGTAAATTACGACAAATGTTAGAAATGATCTCTTGCTATATCAGTGGTAAAGGAAACTGCAGTGAAGAAGTGAATTCATTCAGACGAAAGCACTACAGTGAAGGGGAAATGTAGGAAACAATGATTTTTTTTACATCCACAAGACCCAGGTGGTAAAAAAGACAGAACCAACCCAGATTATCAAAATAATGTTTTAAATAATACTAAGCTTTGTTTTGCAATCTACACGGAGCATTCAAGTTTGACTGGGAATTTTCCAGAGGAGCAGAAAACCATTAATCAGTTATAAACAGTTTACGTAACAGAAAGAACAAACATTTATAAAGTAATAAAGTCCTTGTTTGTCTTTTATTTGTTTTTTGTAATACCTTGTATTGATTGTATCAATGACCTTATCGATATTATGATTTGAATACAAAACATATACTTTTTGTTGCATTAAAAATACACACAGGGCGCCACAGTGGCTTAGTGGTTAGCATGTTCTCCTCTCAGCACTAGGGATTCCCGGTTCGATCCCAATCTGGGTGGAGTTTCCATGTTTTCCCCGTGTCCGTGTGGGTTTCCTCTGGGTTCTCTGGTTTCCTCCCACAGTCCAAAAACATGGATCAAGTCAACTGATTCTCCAAATTGCCCCATATAGAGTGTGTGCCCAGCGATTGATTGGTGCCCTGTCCTGGGTGTATCTGCCCAGCGCCCGAGAGGTTCTCCCCTGGATGGGCATAGGGAACTGCCCCCCCCCGACAGATAATGAATTAATGAATTAAAAATACATAGACAATCCAAAACAACATTTTACAGACTGCTTACATATTCATTTAAGTCTTGTTCTGAGAAGATTGGAATAAGGCATCACCTGTCTGTCTTTCATTTGAGGATATCATTGCCTTCCAGAGCTAAAGCTACTGTCTCACCCTCATACATGGTTGTTTTCAGAATGTTCCACATGTTTTTAAAAGCACAGAGCTTAAAGGTAATGGTGGATATGCAATGATTTTAGCTCTACTTATTTGCGTGGCAAATAAAAAAATGCCCAGTTAGGTATTTTACCCCTTTACCCGACACCACTGAGACCCCAAAAGAGCTACCATACCAACTTTCAAACCAAATGATTAAAGCCATCTTAAAGGTGAAACAAGAAACTAACAAAAATGTAATTATAATTCTCCAGCTGTCAGTCCGTCAGCATTTCTATTTGTCTGAACTATTACGTTATTATTAAAAATATTATTATTTGTTGAATATTGCTGTTTTAAACTATTAAAATGTCTTAAAATGTTACTGATCAAATCACTGATTAAGGTTGAAATACAACTTTATGCAGCAGCACATGGATGGGCCTGAATTGTAAGATTCTTGGGATGTAAGGGACACTAAATATATTTATTTTTATTTGCTGCAACTACTTTCATATATCAGTCTGTTGGACTTAAACAACCAAAAAACGTATTCCAAATCACTCTTTAGTGCCATTTTATGATTATCTTCAGATTTGTTTTTTTCTTACGTTTCATGGTTCGTAAAAATGGCACATTGCTTAATTAAGTGACACCAAGTGACACAAAGTTTTCCCATTAATACGAACCACATTGTAACTAAACAAAACTGTCTGAGGTTCTTACTATTATCTAAAATAATATGAGAACTAGGGCATCACGGTGGCTTAGTGGTTAGCATGTTCTCCTCTCAGCGCTAGGGATTCCCGATTCGAATCCCCATCTGGGTGGAGTTTCCATGTTCTCCCCGTGTCCGCGTGGGTTTCCTCCAGGTTTTCCGGTTTCCTCCCACAGTCAAAAAAACATGGATCAAGTCAATTGAATTCTCCAAATTGCCCCATATAGAGTGTGTGTGTGTGTCTGTGTGAGTGAGTGTGTGCCCAGCAATAGATTGGTGGTCCTGTCCTGGGTGTATCTACCCAGCGCCCGAAATGTTCTCCCCTGGATGGGCATGGGGAACCCCCCCTCCCCCTCTAATGGAGGATAAAGCGGAAGATGATGGATGGAATATGAGAACTAGGGCAGCACAGTGGGTTAGTGGTTAGCATGTTCTCTTCTCAGTGCTGGGGATCCAGGTTTGAATCCCAATCTGGGTGGAGTTTCCATGTTCTCCGCATGTCTGCATGGGTTTCATCCAGGTCCTCCTGTTTCCTCCCACAGTCCAAAACCATGGATTCAAGGTAAACTGAATGCTTTAAATTGCCCCATAAAGTGTGTGCGTCTGTGTGAGTGTGTGCCCAGTAATAGATTGGCGCCATGTCCTGGGTGTATCTGCCCAGCAACCTAAACATACTCCCCTGGATGGGCATGGGCATGTGCAACCCCCCCCCCCTCCATGATCCTAGTAGAGGATTAAGCGTAAGCATGTGTTCTACATTTAGGTGGTTGCAAAAACCTAAACAATGAATTTAATTAAGAAGTTGATATTACATTTCTATCTATGATGTATATTAAATATTTATTCCATATATTAAATTATATTATAATAAATATGATGTATATTAAATATTTATTCCAATTTAATTAAATTATATTATATTAAATATGATGTATATTAAACCTGGAAAAATATTTAATATACATCATATTTAATATAATATAATTTAATAAAATTGGAATAAATATATATTCCATATATTAAATTATATTATATTAAATATGATGTATATTAAATATTTATTCCAATTATATTAAATTATATTCTATTTAATATACATCATATATAATAGAATATAATTTAATATAATTGGAATAAATATTAAATATGATGTATATTAAATATTTATTCCAATTATATTAAATTATATTCTATTATATATGATGTATATTAAATAATTTTTCCAGGTTTCCAGATTTTGCTGTAACGCAACTGTCTATTTTCTGATAGCTTTCTTTTAATACAAACAAAATCTGTATGTTTGTGGTAAAGCATATTTGTGATCTGAAAAAGAGCACCCATGTGTCTCAAAGTGTTTGATGGGAATTTAAAGAAGAGACAGTACTGAAAGTTTAAAGTTTATCCCACACCAGGCAATTAGTTTTACCTCTTCGCTTAGCCTGTAAGAGGCTGGATGTGCTCAGCCATTTGACTCTGCTGAGGGTGATGGGAGGACCTGTGTCTGAGGGGAGAGGCAACCGATCAGAGATAAATGTCAAACCCTTTAAACACAGCCCTATACGAATATTTGGGCACCCTTGAATTCAAAATTTCAAATCAATGATACAAATTGTGCAAATAATTTCATACCCTGAGCAATTCAAACATTTTCTAATGCTTAGTAGCAAATCATGTCACCAGTTATACTGAAAAACAGCTGAGTGCAACATTCAAGGTTTAATAATTCAGTGACTCATCAGCCGAGAGCTCCTCTAACCAAATGCTAAGAATCTGAAATTTTTATTATTTTTAATTATATATAAGCCCACCAGGCAGGAAAAGTTGTGATAAGAGACACTTGTCATTTTTTTTTTAAAGCTGAATGTTATTGTGACTTGACAGTTCAAAGAAACTAATGATGGCAATGTGAGATTTTCTTTTCTGTTTCTTTTGAAGCGTTGCCAATTTTCAGGAGGTGTAGTCAGCCCTTCATCATGGGTTCTGCCGAAGCACTGCGGCTACGAAAATTACTGGTTGGAGCCTGGATTTCTATTGCACTTGCAGGGTGCATAGACTTATATAATTTTCCAATTCATATAGTTTTTAATTGTTAAATACAGGTCACCTGGTCATCACACACTCTACACATTAGTGTCCTACACTGTTGATGCTGCACGGCCGCTCAACTGAGTCCTGGTCCTCACAAGGTTTCTTCCTTAAAATATCAACATAACAGGGAGTTTTTTCTTGCCACTGTTGCTTCAGCTTGCTCTTTGGGGGTTTAAAGGCTCATAAGACTGAAAGCCGCTTTGTAACAATGTACTATTGTAAAAAGCGCTCTATAAATAAATGACTTGAACTTAAAAATACTTGATTTAAAAGAAATGAAACCCCCCTCCTGGCGGCATGGTGGCTTAGTGGTTAGCATGTTTGCCTCTCAGCGCTAGAGATTCCCGGTTCGAATCCCAATCTGTTTCCATGTTCTCCCCGCGTCTGCATGGGTTTCCTCCGGGTTCTTCGGTTTCTTCCCACAGTCCAAAAACATGGGTCGAGGTCAATTGAATTCTCCAAATTCCCCTATATAGAGTGTGTCTGTGTATGTGTGCATGTCTGTGTGAGTGAGTGTGTGCCCAGCGATAGATTGGTGTCCTGTCCTAGGTCTATCTGCCCAGCGCCCGAGACATTCTCCCCTGGATGGGCATGGGGAACCCCACCGTGACCCTAGTGGAGGATAAAGCGGAAGATAATGGATGGATGGAAACCCCCCCCTCCCACGTGGCTGCCAATAATATACTGGGAGATAAATTTAGGGATGACAGTACACTATTAAAGTTGTCAGAGTAGCTGCATAAACATGTTACAACAAGAACACTGAGGAATAAAACGGTAGCTGTAATCTCATCACAAAACATTGTTTTTTTAAAAAAAATTTTTAAAGTTATCCTGATGAGCTTTAAACAGGGGTGAAAAGCCCCGACTGCCATCAGGCTGAAGATCACTGAGCTAAATTTAAACAGGAAGAACTGGTGAGGACATCAAAACTGCAACTTTAAACAAGCTTATACACGACTGATGGTCAGATAACATTTAACCAAAGCAGTTTGTTCCACTGTGTTATTTTGTGCTTGAACTGAATGTGCAGTGTGAGTCCAAATTAAACCAGTGCCATAACCAAAACTAAACCCACTGTTTTAGTGGTTTAACTTAGTGGTTAGCATGTTCTCCTCTCAGCGCTAGGGATTCCTGGTTCGAATCCCAATCTGGGTGGAGTTTCCATGTTCTCCCCGTGTCCGCGTGGGTTTCCTCCGGGTTCTCCGGTTTCCTCCCACAGTTCAAAAACATGGATCAAGTGAATTGAATTGCCCCATATAGAGTGTGTTTGTGTGAGTGAGTGTGTGCCCAGTGATGGATTGGCATCCTGTCCTGGGTGTATCTGCCCAGTGCCCGAAAGGTCCCCCGCCGGATGGGCATGGAGTACCCCCCCGCGACCCTAATAGAGGATTAAGTGGAAGATAATGGATGGATGGATGAATGAGACAAACATATTGTGAATAAAAAGACATTCGCAGAATTAAAACACAAAAACAAGCCTGATAAAAAACCCCAATTTATAAAATGTTTGCAAATGAACTTCTGACTGGTGGCGGATGACTGATGAGGGACTTTAGGGAGTGAACTAAAGAGAGTAAAGACATTTATACCTCTGAAACCAAATGGTGTGGGGTCACTCTTAATTTCATGCCTCTTAGTTTTGTGGTCAGGGCTAGGAGGAGATCCTGGCAGCAAGAAAAATAAACAGGAAGCAAAACAAAAGGAAAGATGAAGCTCAGAGTAGGAGAAAAAAGCTAGTAAAGCTGTAAGAGACCAAAGCCACCAAATGAAAGACAAAAGTGGAGAACAATTCTAAAACATTTAAAGGCATTTCAAACCATTTATTCTATGTTAATAAATCAAATTGGAAAATCTAAAGAAAGTGTAGCAAATCTTGTTTTTGACTCGAATAGATTTATAGATAATAGAAAAGTAAGATAAATCTAGTTTTTAATAACTTTAAAAAAAAAAAAAAAAGATTAATTTACTCATATTATAAATGTACTATAATATTTACTATCAATTTTATCATAAAGATAAATTTACTATATTGAAAGATAATTTTACTCATTTTACATACAGTTTTCATTGATTTGTGTTTATTTTTTTTATTTTTAGACATATTTTTTGCAGTGTGTAAAAAGAAGTAAATTGGCTTTAACGTTTTTTATCAGGGTGTTAAATGAGATAAGATCTCATTTAGACATTTTTAATAGTATATTTTTGATGTGTTTATTAATAAGTTACGTGCACTGAAGAGAAATAAAATTATTTTAAAATTGTAATTATTATATAATATTATTATTGTAATTTTTAAGGGGCGGTACGGTGGTTTAGTGGTTAGCACGTTCGCCTCTCAGCACTAGGGATTTCTGTTTCCCAATCCCAATCTATGTGGGGTTTCCATGTTCTCCCCCTGTCCACGTGGGTTTCCTCCGGGTTCTCTGGTTTCCTCCCACGGTCCAAAAACATGGATCAAGTTAATTGAGTTCTCCAAATTGCCCCATATAGAGTATGAGTGTGTGTCCAGTGATAGATTGGCGTCCTGTCCTGGGTGTATCTGCCCAGCGCCCGAGACATTCTCCACTGGATGTGAACCCCCTCGCGACCCTAATAGAGGATAAAGCGGAAGATAATAGATAGATGGATAATTTTTAAGGAATAAAGAAGAGTTTATATTAGATTCATCTACTTTCCTCGTTCTGTGAATGCAGTGACCCAGCAAAGACATTGCACAGGTAGGAAGTAATTCGTAATTAACTAGTTCTGTGGATTTTCAAATGACGACGTATAATATATACATACAATAAAAATAAAAATAAAAACATTTTGGAAACCCTCCTCCAATACTGTCCATGTATACATAGTAAATAATGAATTAATTAGGATGAATAAATGGTGAACGCTAATGAACAAGAGACGAGCTGGTGATTGAAGACCTGTTATACCTTTCTGACTCTTGAGGTTGCTGAAGCCCTGAAGTGTAAAACGTTTTTTTGCCACAGTTGCCCTGTCTGTGGTGGGACTGGTTACTGTGTCTTCTACAGAGTGTAAAAGAGATACAGTGAGAAGCAAAACACAGAAGGAAGAGAGGAAAGAGAACTAAAAGAAGCAAAAGTAAAGAAGGAAACCTGAGACAAAGGAGTCAGGATTGAGCTGAAATATTATTAGCGGCTCAGAAAGAGAGTTCTCTAGCCATGAAACTCAGGCTTCTGGGATTACAAATACTTTCCAGGTGATGTTGTACTGTCTCAAATTGGGTTAAGTGAACTGTACTGGTAACATTAACAGCCATTTTCAACTTACCTTTCATCTTGTCAGCATTTCTCAATTGAACCAAGTTGGAGTCATTGCCTGCAGACTTCTCTTCACCTTTCTTTTGACTCTTCTGATTAGTCTTTAAGGGGCTCAGGCTGATTACGCTGTTGGAGCTGGGAAGTGGGGAATGCTGATCTGTTGTTTTCTGCTGACTTGCCTCTGTAGAGCACAATAACACAGTAGCACCGCTAATTAATACACATATCACATGTAACATTATAGAAATGTCCGTTGCTTATACAAATGGTGTTGGATGTATGATATTTTACTTGCCCCCCACATCCATTCCCACTCTTACCTCTGTAAGCCTTCAGCTGACCAGTCAGCACTTTACGGATTTCGTTGACCCATGCCATTTTAATCTCTGGTGTTGGCGCCTAAGTAAGAAAAATTTAGTTTTAAACAAATGTATTTGCATTTTTGTGTGGATTTCTTTTCTGTTTTTGGTTTTGTCATTTTTCAAGCAGCCCAAGTGAACTCATGTCACTCCAACTCTCCTCTTTCTCCATTGGCTCCCTGTAGCTGCTGCATTCAGTACAAGGCACTGACCCTGATCTACAGGACAATCTCTGGATCTGCCCCTCTTACTTTCAATCTATATCAAAATACACTCCGCCTCGTTCACTTTGCTCCAGTGATGAATGTCGCCTGGTGATTCCACCTCACCACGGTGCTAATTCTCACTCCGGATCATTCAGCACTGCTAAATGGTGGAACCGTCTTCCCAACTCTGTCCGTAAGGCGGAGTCACTTAACATCTTCAAGTAACATCTCTAAACACATCTCTTCAACAAACACTTAATCTAAATAATAATAAACAAATGAAATTAAGGCGGGCGGCACGGTGGCTTAGTGATTAGCATGTTCTCCTCTCAGCACTAGGGATTCCAGGTTCGAATCCCAATCTGCAAGTTGGCAAGTAATAGATTGGCGCCCTATCCTGGGTGTATCTGCCCAGCGCCCGAAACTTTCAACCCTGGATGGGCATGGGGAACCCCCCCCCACGACCCTAGTAGAGGATTAAGCGGAAGATAATAGATAATAGATGGACGAAATAAAGGCTGGATCATATAACGATCAGGTTTGATAATTCTTCAGTGCAGCTGGTTTTTCCTTAACTTCTGACTTGTGTTGTTCTCTCATTTGTAAGTCGCTTTGGACAAAATCGTCTGCTAAATGACTAACCGAAAATGTATGTAATGTAAATGAGGGCATACCTGAGCAATGTAAACCTCTTCTCGGGAGTTGCACCATATTTCAAACTTCTTGTTGTCACCTTTCACATTCTCAGTGATTCCCACTACACTCATCTGAGGAGGAACCAAAATCAGAAATTTTAAATATGGCATTATTTACTGTTATAGATTGTAACATGACAATTCTTATATTATATTTGAAGACATACAACTCAAGCAATTTTAAATATCTTAAATTTTCAATGAGGGCGGCAGGGTGGCTTAGTAGTTAGCATGTTCTCCTCTCAGCACTTGGGATTCCTGGTTCGAATCCCCATCTGGGTGGAGTTTCCATGTTCTCCCCATGTCCGCGTGGGTTTTCTCCGGGTTCTCCGGTTTCCTCCCACAGTCCAAAAACATGGATCAAGTAAATTGAGTTCTCCAAATTGCCCCATATAGAGTGTGTCTGTGTGTGTGTGTGTGAGTGAGTGTGTGCCCAGTGATAGATTGGCGTCCTGTCCTGAGTGTATCTGCCCAGCCCCCAAAATTTTCTCCCCTGTATGGACATGGGGAACCCCCCATGACTCTAATAGAGGATAAAGCGGAATATAATGGATGGATGGAAATTTCAATGAATATTCAATGGATCCGTGATTGTATTGTATTGTGATTAGGCATATTTTTTGGTAACATCCATTATGTTATTATTTTTTTGTGTATAAGTGACTGTACTGTATTTGGAGTCTTACATTAAGTGAGTGTTTGAAGCTGTAGGATGGTGCTTTTTCGTAGCCCTCGCCATTCTCCTCTCGTTTCTTACAGAAGAGCAATGCTTTCTCATGCAAGAACAGGTGCCGTTGCATGGGTTTGAAGCGTGCTAGATCCTTGACCTTGGCGTGACCTTTTTTATGCTCTATCCAAACACTAAATGACCCCTGCATCAGAAGTCTCCCCAGCTCATTCAGGTTACCCTGAAAACACAGGTCACACAAGATTTAACCACAAATTCTGCAGTCAGGATTTTTCTACATTGCAAAGAATATTGTGTACATTGTATTTTGCAGGGCGGCACGGTGGCTTAGTGGTTAGCACGTTCGCCTCTCAGCACTAGGGATTCCCGGTTCGAATCCCCATCTGGGTGGAGTTTCCATGTTCTCCCCGTGTCTGCGGGTTCTCCGGTTTCCTCCCACAGTCCAAAAACATGGATCAAGTCAATTGAATTCTCCAAATTGCCCCATATAGAGTGTGTCTGTGTGAGTGAGTGTGCGCCCAGCGATGAATTGGCGCTCTGTCCTGGGTCTATCTGCCCAGCGCCCGAAAAGTTCTCCCCTGGATGGGCATGGGGAACCCCACCGCGACCCTAATAAAGAATTAAGCGGGAGATAATGAATGAATGAATGTATTTTGCAGGTGATGGTTTTTCAGGAGCCTCCTACAGTAAGCTTCACATGAATGTGCAAAGCTTCATTTTGTCCTTATTTGCACCATTCATTCATTATCTCCCGCTTTATCCTCTATTAGGGTCGCGGTGGGGTTCCCCATGCCCATCCAGGGGAGAACGTCTCGGGCGCTGGGCAGATAGACCCAGGACAGGGCGCCAATCCATCGCTGGGCACACACTCACTCACACATACACACTCTAAAGTGGGCAATTTTGAGAATTCAATTAACTTGATCCATGTTTTTGGACTGTGGGAAGAAACCGGAGAACCCGGAGGAAACCCACGCAGACACGGGGAGAACATGGAAACTCCACCCAGATGGGGATTCGAACCGGGAATCCCTAGCGCTGAGAGGCGACTGTGCTAACCACTTAGCCACCGTGCCGCTTATTTGCACCAAATAACCTTTAATTTGGAAGATTAAACAGCAACGGCCATCTTGTTGTAAAGCTGTTGTAAGAGGCAGGTGCAATACATATGTGAATGGCAACATCAAAAAGAAATCTTATTTAGAAGTATTAAACAGGACGTTCTCATTCTTAAATCTGATTGGCTGAGCCGTTTGTCCAGCCGTGACATTATTAACAATATAACACACCTATGAGCGCTTCACATTCTTATCAATGTGTCACACATCACATGTGTCAAAGAGTCCTATAACTGTATTAACCCCCCCCCCCCCCACAACCCTAGTAGAGGATTAGGCTGAAGATAATGGATGAACGAATAACAAGCAGTAGCAAAAGATAAAGATCACTAATGATAAAGAGATCAGGCCTATTTCAGTAAGATATGTTTATGGTGTAATCTCCTGTTCACTTCAGTTGTATTTGAGTATTACAGGGCAGAAGTTTTAGAAATCTACCACTGTTTTTGTCTTATAGTGCTGAAAAACCTGCTAAAGCAGTTAATGGCCCAGTGTTGAATGATCATTCCCTTCATTGGCCTCATATCTCGTACCTCATATCCTGTGATAGCAATAAGGTGCATAGAGTCATTGACAGCTTTCAGGATGCCGAGAATGGACGCCAGTGCCTCTTGAAGATCTTCCGAACCCTCGCAGCCCTTACTGTACTTTAACAATTCCTGTGTACAGACAAACAGGAAACTAGTTTCACTTTATACAAAGTACAATTGACATTGTAAGCAATTTACTCAAAGGGAAAAGTAATTTCACATATATTACATTTATAAACAATGTTTTAGCAAAAATTCATTTCAAGGGAAAGGACTTTTAAAATGTATGGCTGCTTTGGGGATGTACCTTAAGGAGGAGCTGGTACTTGGTGATACGCTGTACAGGCTTCAGCAGGTAGGAATCCAAGCCTAGCTTGTGCTCCAGCTTCTTCTGGCACTCCTATCACATACACAAACAGCTTAATCACCATAATCACATCCAGACTTGCACCTGACCCGAGATACGCCAATCTTTTCAGGAAATACTCCCATGGACCCTGCATTCCACACCCTCTGCACTCATACACTTTACAACCAAAAGTTATCAGTGCTATGCTAATCTGGCTTTATCCTGGTGTTGTAAAACACAACTGGCTTTGTTTTTAATGGTGTAACACCCTGCCACTAAGGAATCTCAGGATTTTAATAAAGTGTGTGTGCCCAGTGATAGATTGGTGTCCTTTCCTGGGTGTATCTGCCCAGCGCCCAAAATGTTCTCCCCTGAATGGGCATGGGGAACCCCCCACAACCCTAGTATAGGATTAAGTAATAGATAATAAATGAATGGATAAATATTCATTTATTCATTATCTTCTGCTTTATTCTCTTTTAGGGTCGCGGTGGGGTTCCCCATGCCCATTCAGGGGAGAACGTTTCGGGCGCTGAGCAGATACACCCAGGACAGGGCGCCAATCTATCGCTGGGCACACACTCACACAAACACACTTTATAGGGGGCAATTTGGAGAACTCAATTGACTTGATCCATGTTTTTTGGACTGTGGGAGGAAACCGGAGAACCCGCAGGAAACCCACGCGGACACGGGGAGAACATGGAAACTCCACCCAGATGGGGATTCGAACCGGGAATCCCTAGTGCTGAGAGGAGAACATGCTAACCACTAAGCCACCGTGCCACCTGGATAGATATTATTATGTATTTTATGAAAGGGGATCTATGTAAAAATTGTAATAAAAGTTCAGATTTCGATAACAATCCATCCATCCATCCATCCAGGGGGTCAATCTATCACTGGGCACACACTCACTCACAAACACACACACACTCTCTATGGGGCAATTTGGAGAACTCAATTGACTTGATCCATGTTTTTGGACTGTGGGAGGAAACCGGAGAACCCAGCGGAAACCCACACACACAAGGGGAGAACATGGAAACTCCACCCAGATTGGGATTTGAACCGGGAATCCCTAGTGCTGAGAGGAGAACATGCTAACCACTAAGCCACCATGCCACCCTCGATAACAATCAGTGCTACTTAAAAGTATGCAGTATTTAAAGTTTTTTTTTTTTCCTTTCAGAGGGTGAGTTCAGTCTGTGAGGGTTGTCAAATATTTTTAAACATAAGTATCTGTTCTTTAAAAGGGCAAATCATAAAGTTTACCTGAAAGAAGGCGCAGTCAGAGCACTGTCGCCATAATGACTCTGAGCGCGGTTTATTCTGACAGTACTTCTCATAAATCTGAAGGTCTGTCATCTGAGCAATAGAAAGGGGAAGGTAAAAGAATATTTATATGTTACTATCTGTCTGATTAAAACCTTTTATAAATCCCCACCTACAGCAAAGATCATTCCATCAATTTCACAGTCACCTACCCGTTCTAAAAAACACCGTCCCACAAGCTCAGGGCAGCTTGTGTAAGCCTCAAGTTCTTTGAGAAAGGTTCTATATTAAAAAAAAGAATTATAAATTAAGTCATGTACAAGATACTATAAATTTAATCAAATCAATACAAAATAAACTTCTATTAAGAGAGCAAAGCCAGACTAGGCAGAAAATTGCTAACTTGTTGTGAAACTGGTAGATCTCGGCCATGTTTCCAAACAGAATTTCTTTCTTGTTGTAGAGGGTCACTGGGATGAGGTGAGCCATGTTGGGGTTGTCCATTTCATCGGCATAACCCTGAAAAATACAGAGAAAAATACAGAGATCAGTAAACGTCTTAGTACACAATCAAAACCTTACTTTTTTTTTACACATTTACATTACACATAATTAATTATACATACACATATAAACAATGGAACAAGATAAATAAGAAACACATTTAAAATATAATGTATAAATATATTCCATCCATCCATTATCTTCCGCTTTATCCTCTTTTGGGGTTGCAGTGGGGTTCCGCATGCCCATCCAGGGGAGAACGTTTCGGGCGCTGGGCAAATACACCCAGGACAGGGCGCCAATCTATCGTTTGGCACACACTCACGCACACACACTCTATATGGGGCAATTTGGAGAACTCAATTGACTTGATCCATGTTTTTGGACTGCGGGAGGAAACTGTAGAAACTGGAGGAAACCCATGTGGACACGGGGAAAACATGGAAACTCCACCCGGATTGGGATTCAAACCCGGAATCCCTAGCGCTGAGAGTTCAAGTTCAAGTTTAAGTTATTTATTTATATAGCGCTTTTTACAACAGTACATTGTCACAAAGCAGCTTTACAGAATGAAAAGCCTTTAAACCCCCAAAGAGCAAGCCGAAGCGACAGTGGCAAGAAAAAACTCCCTTTTCTGTTGTTATTCTGTTGAGAGGAGAACATGCTTACCACTAAGCCACCATGCCGCCTGTATAAATATATAAAACGTATAAATAAGATGCATCGATTTACAAAACACAGATTCTGTAATACAGCATTTCAATAAGGTATGATTATTATATACTAATAATCCAAAAACTCAAAAACTGATAATAAAATGGTACATTTCCTCCCAGATCATCTAAAATTGACTTGGTCTTTTTATCTTTGCAAATGACAGTTTTTCCAAATCCATACACAGAGAAAGCGATATGCTAATCAGTTTTTTGTTAACATTCGATATCGCTGTATTTTCTGGGAATAAATGTAGAATACATAGTTTTGGGCACAAAAGCAATTTAATGGAGCTACTTACTGATATGATATCTGAAAACAATATCTGAAAAACAAGGGTGTGGTAGCTCAGTGATTAGGGTGTTGGGCTATCAATCTGAAGGTTGGGGGTTCTAATCCCAGGTCCACTGAAGTTACCAGTGTGGATCCTTGAGCAAGACCCTTAACCCTTATTGCTCCAGGGATGTTGTGATTAACCCTGTGCTCACCTTGTAAGTCGCTTTGGATAAAAGCGTCCAATAAATGACCAAATGTAAAACCTCACTTTTATTTTTATATGAATTATGCAAGTCACAAGAATAAGTAACAGATTATATATATTATATATATATATATATATATATATATATATATATATATATATATATATATATATATATATATATTGCTATTTCACTAGTTAAACTAAAAAAAATTATCATAAATTGTAACTTTTTGGTGGGTGGCACGGTGGCTTGGTGGTTAGCATGTTCTGCTCTTAGCGCTGGGGATTCCCGGTTCGAATCCCAATCTGGGTGGAGTTTCCATGTTCTCCCTGTGTCCGTGTGGGTTTCCTCTGGGTTCTCCCTCCCACAGTTCAAAAACATGGATGAAAAGGTCAACTAAATTCTCGAAATTGCCCCATATAGTGTAGGATAAAGCGGAAGATAATGGATGGATGTAACTTTTTGCAAAAAACTAATACAGAAAATGTATTAGTTATGTATGTTTGTATTTATGTTTCCAAAAGCATATTTCTGGCTGAGGCTGATATTGTAAGAGCTGTACCTACTTGTAATACACACAGCAATTCCTCCACATATGCTCTTTCTGTTTCCAACAACTCATTCATGACATGCCTACAAAAAGAAAGAACACAGATCAGTCTTTACCATTAATCACACATCTGCAAGCCCCTCGGTTAACTATAACTGACCGTCTGAGAACAGCAAGGTTCTCCTCCTCTTCTGTGAGAGACTGCTGTTTGCCATTCTCCAAAAGTGAGTCGCTCTGTTAGCACAACCAATGAGTACTTAGCTCTTAAATAAACTCTAATGATGATGTGTACCATGCATAACCACCATGAACATAACCATATGATTAAAGCATGATACTCACCTTTCTGTTATTGATAATTGCTGATGACAATGTCTTTTCCTGGCGGGCTATAGAATGAAAAATAATTGTTTCTAAGATATATATGTATATAATAATAAAAGATGCAAATATTTAGGAGTAAATATTACATATAGTATAGCATGTAATGCATACAAATATTGATTTTTAATGTAAACAATAATTCATTGTCTTCAATTAAAAATGTTACATACAAAGCTTTAAAGTGGGAACAATAATTAGGTTCCCATTGTTTCTACAATCATAGGTAAGTTCTCTGTGGAATAATGTTTTTAAATAATGCCACTTTACTTTTACTTGACACTTTACTTTTTATTTTTTTTTCTTTTATTTTACTTTTACTGCACTTATTGTTAATTCTTGCACTATTAAGATTTTATAGATGTGTGTGTAAAGTCCCATAAAATGAAAGAAAAATGTGTGTGTAACATTCTTGTAATTAGATCATGATCTAATTAATAAAATCACTGACTTTAAATTTTAAAAACATTTATTATGAAGAAAAACATATTTCAGGTAATTACGGGTCATTAGAAATTTCATAAGATTAATTTTAGTAGTTATATATTATATAAATAGGAGGCACAGTGGCTTAGTGGTTGGCACGTTCGCCTCTCAGCGCTAGGGATTCCCGGTTCGAATCCCCATCCGGGTGGAGTTTTCATGTTTTTCCCGTGTCTGCGTGGGTTTCCTCCGGGTTCTCCGGTTTCCTCCCACAGTCCAAAAACATGGATCAAGTCAATTGAATTCTCAAAAATTGCCCCATATAGAGTGTGTCTGTGTGAGTGAGTGTGTGCCCAGCGATGGATTGTCGCCCTGTCCTGGGTCTATCTGCCCAGCGCCCGAGACGTTCTCCCCTGGATGGGCATGGGGAACCCCACCGCGACCCTAATAGAGGATAGAGGATAAAGCGGAAGATAATGAATGAATGAATATTATATAAATATAGAGTTACAGTTTTTACCTAATCTTTGTTGCAGTATAGAGGTTTACCACTAGATGGTAGCAACGTACACTGAAAGATTTTCTGCGCAGAAGGCCAACGTTAGGCCTGCTCACGTAAGACTGGCTCAATGACATTGAGGGGACATATCGGATACTGCAGTGCAGTCATTACAAGCCTAAATATATCAGCTCTACAGAGCTCACAGTGGGACCTTGCCTTCTGTTCTGTCACACTATAAGAAATGAAATGTTATAATTCACAGATTACATCCACAGATTAGAACAGTCATAGGCTTGTGGTTAACGAACTAGCCAAATGACCTAAAGGTCCCTGGTTTAAATGCCGGTCCCACCAAGTACTACGGCTGAAGTGCCCTTGGGCAAGGCATCTAAAAATTGCTCCCCGGCAACGTATACAGGACTGTCTACTGCCCTGGGCACTCGTATTTACTTCACTAGTGTAATAAAGTGATTTATTTTGCCTACTGTGCTTTAGAAATTTGTCCTCCACATTTAACCCATCCACGCAGTGAAACACACACATATACACACACCGAGTGAAGCGAGCACAGGTGTCTGAAGCGGTGGGCAGCCTTGTGCACAGTGTCCGTGGAGCAAATAGGTTTAGGTGCCTTCTCAAGGGCACTTTAGCCATAGTAATCGGTGAGACCAGGAATCGAACAAGGCTGGTTCCCTAACCACAAGCCTACAAATGCATAGATTGTGTGTTTCACTGAACGGATGGATTAACGGAGGCTTACAGATTCCTATGTGTGTAAGTACAGAAGGCAAAATAGATCGCTGTATCATATCATGAGACTTTTATTTCACATTGCATATGGTGCTATATTTCTATCATTTTAAACTACATTCTCGGTGGCACGGTGGTTTAGTGGTTAGCATGTTCTCCTTTCAGCGCTAGGGATTCCCGGTTCGAATCCCAATATGGGTGGAGTTTCTATGTTCTTCCCGTGTCTGCGTGGGTTTCCTCCGGGTTCTCCGGTTTCCTCCCACAGTCAAAAAACATGGATCAAGTCAATTGAGTTCTCCAAATTGCCCCATATAGATTGTGTCTGTGTGAGTGAGTGTATGCCCGGCGATAGATTGGCGCCCTGTCCTGGGTGTATCTGCCCAGCGCCCGAAACATTCTCCCCTGGAAGGGCATAGGAAACTCCCCCGCGACCCTAATAGAGGATAAGCAGAAGATAATGGATGAATATACTACATTCTATATAAAAATATATTTATATATTATGTTAATAGTTGGATATTCTATATTATATTGATAGTTGTATATTGTATATTCTATATATTCATAGTTGTATATTGTATATTCTATATATTCATAGTTGTATATTGTATATTTTACATATCAACATCGTATTTATATCTTATTTTCTTTTAAAATTCTACTTTAACAGAACAGGGTAAATGGTTCAAGGACCGTGAGCCATATTTTCGTTTCTGTCTCATGTACCACATGTGATACAAATGATAATAAAACTTACTTAAAAATTGAATCTTATATTTTACATTTTTAACATCAGTAATTCTCAGGAAAAATGCAACTTTTTGAAGTAGAAACAATTTCTCACCTGGAGAGGACATGGGGGATTTAATAATGGCTTCAGGTCGAGGAGCTACGGGTTGCACAGGCCGTGTCTGCTTGGCTGCCAGCTTCTTCAGGCTAACTCTCCTCTTCTCAAACATGTCCTGCATAGAACGCTGCTTTTGGAAGACTCGCTCCACCTGCTCCTGTAGAACACAAACACAGCAAACGGCAGATTACAAACACAGTTCTGAGCAACAGTTTTGATTCCTATTTACAGTTATTCTTATTTAATCTGTTTGCTGTTTTGTATAAGAACAATGTTTTTATGGTGTTGGTTACATTCATTACATATAAAATACGGCGGCACGGTGGCTTAGTGGTTAGCATGTTCTCCTCTCAGCGCTAGGGATTCCCGGTTCGAATCCCCATTTGGGTGGAGTTTCCATGTTCTCCCCGTGTTCGCATGGGTTTCCTCCGGGTTCTCCGGTTTCCTCCCACAGTCCAAAAACATGGATCAAGTCAATTGAATTCCCCAAATTGCCCCATATAGAGTGTTTCTGTGTGAATGAGTGTATTCCCAGCAATAGATTGGCATCCTGTCCTGGGTGTACCTGCCTAGCGCCTGAGACGTTCTCCCCTGGATGGGCATGGGAAACCCCCAGAGGATAAAGCAGAACATAATGGATGGATGGACATATAAAATACATTTTGATTGCTTAATTGTTTCCAGATTGTGATCTGATTTGTTACTACGTTAAAGTTCTTGAGTCTGAATGAACTTACTCGAAAGTCAGTCGTCAGTACAGACTCATATTCATTCCAGATGCCGTCTAAGTCAGTCAGTTTGTGTTGATTGCCCGTATCCAGGTAATGCTCAATCTCATGCAGCGCTGCCTCGGCTCCATCCTGTGACTGACACTTGTCAACAGGTTGCGTTGCTAGAAGATAAATTCCATCATCACACCATTTGGTGGCCTGAAATAATATCAAAAAAGAGCAAAATCATGAACACGGCAGGAATTTGAAATACGCCTGATGTGTTAAAAGTGAAAATATGCACAAAAAAAAAAAAAAAATTTTTTTTTTTTTTACCAACATATTTGAAGGACTTGGATCTTAACCAGTGATCATTCTCACTGTTCTTAATATTTAATTATAATCAATAATATCACATGTTCTATAAAAGTAAGCACATAAATTTATCTCCAAAATAAGATATAGATAGAATAGCTGCTTAATCAGATACCATATGTGCAATATATATTTGTTTCATTTTATTCCTCTTGTTACGAATGTCTATGTCACCTGTCCCTCATTTTAGTACTCATTGTCTCCGTTGGGTGATTGGTTTGTTTTTGTGCACGTGATTAGGTGTGTGTGTATTTAGATTCCGTATTCCCTCTCCCCAGTGCACATCATTGTATGGGTTTATCCCGGTGTTAGTCGCGTTTGTGTTTCCCCCTTTCTGTTGGTGTTCCTACACCATTTTTAATAATAAATCTTTTTGTTGTTTTTATCCCAGTGTCTCTAACTTTCCTTCCGCGTTTGAAGACGGTACAATGCTGTGCATTTTCCCTGCACAGGTTTCATCCGTGTTAGCGTTTACAGGTGCCTCGGCATTGCGCATTCTCCCCGCGCAGCCGTGCCCTGTGCACGTTTTCAAGCGCAAGCGGCGTACGCAGTTTCCCCGTGTAGCCGAACTCCCGGGGAAGATGAGCGGAGGCTTACACCTCTATTGTATGACTGTAAATAACTGAAAATGAGAAATTTATCGTGTGTATATATAGATTTTTAATTCGATTTATTTTTTTCCTAGTTTTTTTAAATCTCTTTCTAAGGACTAAATACCTTTTTCACCTTTCTTCTAATGTATCTGCTGCTGAGAATGTGAATTTGTCCCCATTGTGGGACAAATAAAGGTCCATCTCATCTTATCTTATCTTAAAATAAGTTTTAATGATTTAAAAGCAATATTGATGCCCTAACAAAAGAAATTGGTCAGTCTTTATAGTCTTGCAGCCAATTATAATCACAAACTTCTCCTGACATGTTATTAATACATGTTATTACTTTAGAAAATGAATGTTGATTGTGTTTAATTTGACCTTCTCTAGGCTAAAGTGCAGCTCCATGGCTCTAAGAAGGTGGGCCTTTTTGGCCTTCAGGACAGTTCCAACTTCTTCGCACACGGTCCTGAGCTCAGAGCATTTGGGTAAAATGGAGTCGACAGCATAGTGGGAGCTCTCGATCAGAGCGTCACCCTCAGCAGCCAACGTCATAGCCTGGTCCAACACATCCTGAACAAAGGAACAGAAGGACAGTTTCAACTGAAGACCTTATCATAATGAAGTTTGAAAATTACACTGAGCCAACATTGTGGAACTGCAGCAGAAAAGATATGTAATAATTAAAAAACATTTGAGAAATAAGAATAATTATGATTAAAGGGAGGGGGGGGCTCGGCACGGTGGCTTAGTGCTCAGCACGTTCTCGCTAGGGATTCCCGGTTTGAATCCCAATCTGGGTGGAGTTTCCATGTTCTCCACGTGTCCACGTGGGCCTCCTTGAGGTTCTTTGGTATCCTTCCACACTCCAAAAACATGGATCAATGTCAACTTAATTGTCCAAATTGCCCCATATAGAGTGTGTCTGTGTGAGTGAGTTTGTGCCCAGCGATAGATTGGCGTCCTGTCCTGGGTGTATCTGCCCAGCGCCCTAAACGTTCTCCCCTGGATGAGCATGGGGACCCCCCCCCCCCCGCAACCCGAGTAGAAACGTAAGATAATGGATGGATGGATGATTAAAGGGTAAAATAATAACAGGCAGTGTACTATGTTCCACAAACTAATGGTTGCTATATTAATGAGTAAATTATTTCTCATGTTTCCTGAACTACTCTAACAATTTGAGCCTGATTTATCTTGGTACTGTTGTTTTGAAATGTGTCCGAAACAATGTTGTTGGAATGATTGTTCATTCATTCATTCATTCATTCATTATCTCCCGCTTTATCCTCTATTAGTGTCGCGGTGGGGTTCCCCATGCACATCCAGAACGTCTCGGGCGCTGGGCAGATAGACCCAGGACAGGGCGCCAATCTATCACTGGGCGCACACTCACTCACACATACACACTCTATATGGGGCAATTCGGAGAAATCAATTGACTTGATCCATGTTTTTGGACTGTGGGAGGAAACTAGAGAACCCGGAGGAAACCCACGCAGACATGGGGAGAACATGGAAACTCCACCTAGATGGGGATTTGAACCAGGAATCCCTAGAGCTGAGAGGCGAACGTGCTAACCACTAAGCCACCCTGCCTGGAATGAATGTAATTTAAAAAAAAATTTATTTGGTCATTTAGCAGATGCTTTTATCCAAAGAAACTTATAAATGTCCCAACTTGGTTGGAATCAGAGCACAGGATAGGTACATCATCCTGGGAGCAATTAGGGTTAAAGGTCTTGCTCAAGAACCCACATCAGTAACTTCAGTGGACCTGATATTTGAACCCATAACCTTCTGATTGATCACCCAACACCCTAACCACTGAGCTACTCTAGCTCTAACACTAACCTAACACTAACCACTGAGCTACCCTAGCTCTAACACTAACCTAACACTAACCACTGAGCTACCCTAGCTCTAACACTAATCTAACACTAACCTAACAGTAACCACTGCGCTACCCTAGCTCTAACACTAATCTAACACTAACCACTGAGCTACCCTAGCTCTAACACTAACCTAACACTAACACTAACCTAGAGCTACTCTAGCTCTAACACTAACCTAACACTAACCACTGAGCTACCCTAGCTCTAACACTAACCTAACACTAACCACTGAGCTACCCTAGCTCTAACACTAATCTA
>JAFMOD010000581.1:86600-106162 GCA_019802435.1 Corydoras maculifer | reverse complement strand
CGACCCTAGTAGTGGATTAAGAGAAAGATAATGGATGGATGGAATTGCAAAAAGTATTCCAAAATATAACAATGTAGAAATTATGACACTCTTTGATCCCCACCCTTTCTACAGTGTGATAATCAATACTACTTCATTGCCGATACAAAATATTTATAAACCATACAGTACTGAATATTTAAAAATATATATTTAATACATTTTTTACACTTACACAGGTCTTTTCTTCATGGCTGGTTAGCTCTTTAAGGATGTGCTCTCCATGGGCAGGACTTATACCCACCTCTGAGAAACTGGACAGCTTATCAGCTACCTGATCCAAAAGGATTCGAACCTAAAGCACAGATTTAATTGAATTAGCACAAATCATTATAATGCATATACACTGCAATCTGTGGTGACATTAATTTCTTCACATTCAAAATTTAAGCCTGAAGCTGTCTGTACCTCCTTGAAGCTGTGTTCAAAACAGCGCAGCTGCAGACATTGTTCTAACTTTGTCTGATGCCTCTCCCAGAAATCATCAAATGCTGTTTCTGTCTCATCCAATTGCCCCAGCAGCCTACAGATCCAAAGACAGCAAAGAACATGATGATTATGCTTCGAAAATTGTAACAAAAAAACATAATATTATTATTAACATAATATTTTTAAATATAATACTAATATGTATAATATGCTTCCTAAACATGCATTTACATTTAACTTAAAAATTAAATGAACATTAGAGAAACATTATGCCACAGATTATCGCCTGAGGAAAACAAGCTTACACAAGCACAAGATGCCATGAGAGATTTCTGTCACGCCTTAAATAAGCATCTGCTCAGGTCCATCTCACGCAGCACACTTAGAGATTATGTACTTAATGTCATATTTGAGTTGTCAAGCACAAAAAACACAAAACACAGAAGCAACGAGATACCTACAGATTCCACAAATAGAAATATTTCAAGTTCAAGTAATTTATTTACAGAGCACTTTTTACAATAGTAAAGTTAGAAGGCAAGTTAGCTCAGTGTTTATGGCGTTGGGTTATCAATCTGAAGGTTGTGGGTTCAAATCCCAGGTCCACTAAAGTTATCAATGTGGGTCCTTAAGCAAGACACTTCGCTCCAGTGATGCTGTGATTAACCCTTGTTAGTCGCTTTGGATAAAAGTGTCTGCTAAATGACCAAATGTAAATGTAGTAACAAAGCAGCTTTACAGAGTTCATTCATTCATTATCTCCCGCTTTATCCTCTATTAGGGTCGCGGTGGGGTTCCCCATGCCCTTCCAGGGAAGAATGTTTCAGGCGCTGGGCAGATACACCCAGGACAGGGTGCCAATCCATCGCTGGGCACACACTCACTCACACAGACACTCTATATGGGGCAATTTTGAGAATTCAATTGACTTGATCCATGTTTTTGGACTATAGGAGGAAACCGGAGAACCCGGAGGAAACCCACGCAGACACGAGGAGAACATGGAAACTCCACCCAGATGGGGATTCGAACCGGGAATTCCTAGTGCTGAAAGGCGAACGTGCTAACCACTAAGCCACCGTGCCGCCCATGCTTTACAGAGTTATAAGCCTTTAAAACAACAAAGAGCAAGCTGAAGCGACAGTGGCAAGACAAAACTCCCTGTTATGTTGATATTTTAAGGAAGAAACCTTGTGAGGACCAAGACTCAGTAGGGGACTCATCCTCCTTGAGCGGCCGGGCAGCATCAACAGTGTAGGACACTAATGTACAGATTGTGTGATGATCAGGTGACCCGTATTTTACAATTAAAAACTATGACATATATTTATGAGAGTTTCTAAGAATTTTAAGTGGACCCCCCTTCTACTTTTTTGGCAACGCTATCGACAATTTTCTGAAGCGTGTCTGTGGAAATTTTCAAATATTTGTGAGGTCAGACACTGATGCTCCATATTAGGGCTTGGCTTATAATCTCCATTCTTTTGCATGCCAAAGATGTTTAATGGGATGTGAGTGCAAAGTGGGTAGAGTTCATCCACACAAAAACACACCTGACATTGCCTTCAAAGACTATGCAGGACAGACCAGCTGGAACAGAAGGTTCGGCAAGTAGGAGGCAATATGTTTTCCAAACTGCATAGGGGCCTATTTTTATAAGTCTAAACAAAACAACTGGGCGGCACGGTGGCTTAGTGGTTGGCACGTTCACCTCTCAGCGCTAGTTATTCTCGGTTCAAATCCCCATCTGGGTGGAGTTTCCATGTTCTCCCTGTGTCCGCGTGGGTTTCCTCCGGGTTCTCCGGTTTCCTCCCACAGTCCAAAAACATGGATCAAGTCAATTGAGTTCTCTAAATTGCCCCATATAGAGTGTGTCTGTATGAGTGAGTGTGTTCCCAGGGATTGATTGGTTCCCTGTCCTGGGTGTATCTGCCCAGCGCCCGAAACGTTCTCCCCTGGAATGGGCACGACCCTAATATAGAATAAAGCAGATAAACGAAACAACTGAATTCAATAATTAAGAGATGTGTTCTGATATTTTTATCCACAAGTATACAAAAGTCACACATCAGGCTATCCATCCATCCATCCATCCATTATCTTTATCCTCTATTTGGGTCGTGAGGGGGGGTTCCTCATGCCCATCCAGGGGAGAACGTCACGGGCGCTGGGCAGATACACCCAGGACAGGGCACCAATCTATCGCTGGGCACACACTCACATAGACACACAGAAAAAACACACTCTATATGGGACAATTGGGAGAATTCAATTGACTTGATCCATGTTTTGGACTGTGGGATTCGAACCGGGAATCCCTTGTGCTGAAAGGAGAACGTGCTAACCACTAAGCCACCGTGCCACCCCACATCAGACTAGTTAAAAAAAAAAAAAAAAGTAGTATCAGCACAAAACGCAGAGCACTTTGTGTCTTCAACACACAAACCTCTGTACAGTAGCCAAGTTCTCCAGTTCATCATTGTTCATGCTGTAGTCTGGATCTGCCACCAAGGGCTCATTGATGCTCTCTAACAAACGTTCTCCTTGAGTAAGAGCTATCTTTAGGTCCTCCTGGAAATTCAAATGAAAAGAAGGAAAAGACATAAAGCCAAAAGATAAACATATGAAAACAAAACAGAAAATACAAAAAGAAGTAATAAATTATATAAATGAATAATAAAAGAAATAAAAATTATATTAAAATACCAAAAAAAAAGTTACAAACGTACATAAAATGTGAATTAGATAAAAATGTCAAAATGACAATAAAAAAACGAGGATGAAGAAAAGACAAAATGAAATACAAATGATGAAAAGACAGGATAAAAAAGCCAAACAATGAAAGAAATATAGAATTAAAAATAAAATGAAGTAAAATAATACATTGGAAAAGGCATTTTATTTAATTATGACTCATGATGCATTATCTGGCATGATTTTTAATCTCCTTACCTTCATCTTGTCCTTTTTCTCTGTATGGATGTTCAGCAGGTTGGATGTGGCCTCTACATCATTGGGTAACTCTGTCTCAGCCAGCTCTGTCCCAAATGTTTGGAGGGTCTGCGCTGTTTTCTTGACCATAAGTGCAAAGCCTTCAATTGCCTGGAATAATGACAAGATGCACAAAAATAAATGATGGATAACTGTAAGTAACAATCCATCCATTATCTTCCGCTTTATCCTATATTAGGGTCGCGGGGGGGGGGGGGGTTCCCCATGCCCATCCAGGGGAGAGCGTTTCGGGCGCTCGGCAGATACACCAGGACAGGACGCCAATCTATCGCTGGGCACACACTCACGTACACACACACACACACACCCTCTTTATGGGGCAATTTGGAGAACTCAATTGACTTGATCAGATGTTTTTGGACTGTGGGAGGAAACCGGAGAACCCGGAGGAAACCCACACGGACACGGGGAGAACATGGAAACTCCACCCAGATGGGGATTCGACCCGGGAATCCCCAGTGCTGAGAGGAGAACATGCCAACCACTAAACCATCGTGCGTATATAAGTTACGTATATTCATTTATTCATTATCTTCCGCTTTATCCTATATTTGGGTTGCGATGGGTTTCCTCATGCCCATCCAAGGGAAAAAGTTTCGGGCGCTGGGCACATACAGCCAGGACAGGGCGCCAATCTATCGCTGGGCACACACTCACTAACACAGACACGCACCCATACACACTCTATATGGGGCAATTTGGAGAACTCAATTAACATGGTCCATGTTTTTGGACTGTGGGAGGAAACCGGAGAACCCGCAGGAAACCCACGCGGACACGGGGAGAACATGGAAACTCCACCCAGATGGGGATTCGAACCAGAAATCCCTAGTGCTTAGAGGAGAACATGCTAACCACTAAGCCACCATGCAGTTACATATGTAAGTAACAATATATTTGAGCCATTTAATGTTTAACAAGCATTAAAATAAGTCAACACGCCGGGTCATATAGTGCAATAAAACACCTCTCTCCTGAGGGCACGAGAAATTAAACGGCATGACGGCAACACAGGAATGTTAAGGCTCAAATATCCACCACCGTACTGAACCAGTACAAGTGCAGAGAGCCATAAACTCAAGTGCTTATATCTATTAAAGCCACTGGATCAATACTAAGCCATCACATGTCAGTGTTGGCTAAATTAAATGTATATTTTAACCCCAATATATTGTTTTCAACATTTGTATTGTGAGTGTGATCATCACATCTGATCATCACACAATCTGTACATTAGTGTTCTACACTGTTTGATATCATTAATGTATTGGACTTTCATTTCGGCGGCAGGTTGGTTTAGTGGTTAGCATGTTCTCCTCTCAGCGCTGGGGATTCCCGGTTCGAATCCGCATCTGAGTGGAGTTTCCATGTTCTCCCCGTGTCCATGCGTTTCCTCCGGGTTCTCCGGTTTCCTTCCACAGTCCAAAAACATGGATCAACATGGTGTGTGTGTGAGTGAGTGTGTGCCCAGTGATAAATTGGTGTCCTGTCCTGGGTGTATTGCTCAGCGCCAGAAATGTTCTCCCCTGGATGGGCATGGGGAACCCCACCTCGACCCTAATAGAGGTTAAAGCGGAAGATAATGGATGGATGGATGGATGGACTTTCATTTCCACTACATTAACCACTGCTAATGTTACTAGTTAAATTTAAGTTTAACATTTTTATACAATAGCTATACACTTACCAGTCGCATAATTAGCCCCTATAGGTGTATCAGTTCCACTCAGTTCCATCACATAGATGCTATTTGTAGTTCAAATTGCTACCTTGCATAATTACAGATTGTAGTTCCCTGTCACATGAAGACTGTTGAGCACAGGAACAGGATTTATTTACTGACTAAAGGAAGCTGGCTGGTGAAGCTGCCCTCACGTCATGTTCCTGTCACTGCTGCAAATTCTCTCTACCCTTTTGTCCAGCTCTTTTCATATAGTGACAACACTGACCATTACCTTTAATTACTCTCTTTTGTCCTTGGTGCACTCTCCCTCCCAAATGTCACCCCATCCCTCTAAGCCCCTGCCCCATTCCCTTTATTTTGATGTCTGATTATAAGGACCCGGCGGTACGGTGGCTTAGTTGTTAGCATGTTCTCCTCCCAGAGCTAGGGATTTCCAGTTCGAATCCCCATCTGGGTGGAGTTTCCATGTTCTCCCCATATCCGCATGGGTTTCCTCTGGGTTCTCCGGTCTCCTCCCACAGTCCAAAAACATGGATCAAGTTAATTGAATTCTCAAAATTGCCCCATATAGAGTGTGTCTGTGTGAGTGAGTGTGTGCCCAGCGATGGATTGGCGCCCTGTCCTGGGTCTATCTGCCCAGCGCCCGAGACGTTCTCCCCTGGATGGGCATGGGGAACCCCACCGCGACCCTAATAGAGGATAAGCGGGAGATAATGAATGAATGAATGAATAATTATGAGGACCCGGCGGTACGGTGGCTTAGAGGTTAGCATGTTCTCCTCCCAGAGCTAGGGATTCCTAGTTCGAATTCCAATCTGGGTGGAGTTTCCATGTTTTCCCCGTGTCCGGGTGGGTTTCCTACGGGGTTCTCCGGTTTCCTCCCACAGTCCAAAAACATGGATCAAGTCAATTGAGTTCTCCAAATTCCCCCATATAGTGTGTGTTTGTGTGTGTGCATGTGTGAGTGAGTGTGTGCCCAGCGATAGATTGGCACCCTGTCCTGGGTGTATCTGCCCAGCGCCCAAAACGTTTTCCTCTGGATGGGCATGGGGACCCACCCGCGGCACTAATAGAGGATAAAGCAGAAGATAATGGATGGATGATCAGGACCCCGATAGGACAATCAAAGAACAGATATTATTTGGTTGGTGGCTTATCTTTAGTGCTGCAGGGACACTGACATGGTGGTGGTGGTGGTGGTGTGTTAGTGTGCAGCAGTGCTGTTGAAGTTGAAACACTCTGCTAGACTGATAATAGTCCAACAACCAATAATATTAACCACCAGTATCCCAAGTAAAAGTATAATTTGAGCAATGATAAAGGATTAGAGAACGACTAACGCAAACTGGTAAGCAACAAATGAGCTACTGTCTGATTTTTAGGTCTAACAGAGTGCACAGTGCGCGGCATGGTGGCTTAGTGGTTAGCACATTCGCCTCCCAGCGCTGGGGATCCAGGTGTAAATCCCAATCTGGGTGGAGTTTCCATGTTCTTACTGTGTCCGCGTGAATTTTCTCCGGGTTCTCCAGTTTTCCCATAGTCCAAAAACATGGAATTTAAATAAATTGAATGCTCTAAATTGCCTTGTATGTTTGTCTGAATGTTTGTGTGAGTGAGTGTGTCCAGCGATAGATTGACACCCTTGTCCTGGGTGTATCTGCCCAGCCCTCGAAACGTTCTCCCCTAAATGGACATGGGGAACTGCCTCGCGACACTCATATAGGATAAATGGAATATAATAAATGAATAAATTAATGATTATCAGTTTAAATGGATGCATATTATCCTGTTAATGTACACACACATGTACTAGATATACTAAATGTAATGTACTCACTGTGCGGTGTGAAATCCACTTCTCATGGCAGTACTCCTGAGTCCCCCCCAGCTCTTGAGTAAGTTGGGACCGGTCTATATAGTTATGCAGCTCAGTCACTGAACTAAGCATGATCACCTACAAGACACATTTAACAGCCATTACCACACGACATACTCTAGAGACGAGGCTGAGACAGGCATTTAATATGCAATTACTAATAATGAAACACACTGGACCAGTAAATGAGTGTTTATATGCAAGTGTGCGTTCATGCAATTAATAATGTTGGGAATAAAGAACGACGACAATGCTGACAGAAGGGTTGGAGAAATGAGACTGTGGCAGGATCGCTGTGGGACCGAAGGAGAAGGCGGAGCCGTCATTGATGGCCTAACGAGTGTGTGTACCCTTTCAAACCGGGAACATCAGAAACCGTCGGGAGAGAGACTGACCACGAGCTGGTGAGACGGTGGACATGGCATGAGTGTGGGAAAATCTATCCATCCATCCATTATCATCCGCTTTATCCTCTATTAGGGTCGTGGGGGGGTTACCCATGCCCATCCAGGGAGAAAGTTTCGAGCGCTGGGCTGATACCCCCAGGACAGGGCGCCAATCTATCACTTGGTACAAACTCACTCACACATACACACTCTATATGGGGCAATTTGATTGGAGCATTCAATTGACTTGATCCATGTTTTTGGACTGTGGGAGGAAACCAGAGAACTTGGAGGAAACCCATGCGGACAAGGGGAGAACATGGAAACTCCACCCAGATTGGAATTCAAAGCGGGAATCCTCAGTGCTGAGAGGAGAACATGCTAACCACTAAGCCACCGTGCGGGAATAGAATACTGTTAAAGCCCAGTGTTTTAAATGTTACATGCATTTAAAAGTTAATTAGTACGTACACTGTTCATTAAAAGTTTTTTTTATTTGCATTTTACAAATTATTTTACTTATTTTACTTATTTTGCATTACGGGGGCGGCACGGTGGCTTAGTGGATAGTATGTTCTCTTCTCAGCACTAGGGATTCCCGGTTCAAATCCTAATCTGGGTGGAGTTTCCATGTTCTCCCTGTGTCTGCGTGAGTTTCCTCCAGGTTCTCCGGTTTCCTCCCACAGTCCAAAAACATGGATCAAGGTCAAGTGAATTCTCCAAATTGCCCCATATAGAGTGTGTATGTCTGAGTGAGTGTGTGCCCAGCGATAGATTGGCGTCCTGTCCAGGGTGTATTTACCCAGCGCCATAAATATTCTCCCCTGGATGGGCATGGGGAACCCCCCCCCTGCGACCCTAGTAGAGGATAAAGTGGAAGATAATGGATGGATGGATTTTGCATTACATAAACACATATTAAAGGAGAGTGAGTGTTACTTACTGGGACTTTCATTTTAAACTCATCTTTGTTGAACCTAAACAAAAAGTCCGAGAGGGTGCGCTGTAAGAGAGTAGTGGGCCGCAGCACCAGTACCAAATGCAGGTTTCCTGGGAATGAGCCCTGAAAAACATAAAAACACAGAACAAACGGATTGGTTTTCTTAAATAATAAAAACATTTAAACCAATTCTGGTATCATGCTGTATGATACACCACCAGCATTATTACTGCACAAAAAATTAATAAAAACATAGACATACATAAAAAACAAGTAGTGTTCCTCTGATCAAGGATATGATTAAGAAACCAGACACTTTTTTGGGTCTAGTTGTGATTTGATAGGACTTTTTATAAATAAAAAGTGGGTGGTTTCCTCCAGGTTCTCTGGTTTCCTCCCACAGTCCAAAAACATGGATCAAGGTCAATTGAATTCTCCAAATTGCCCCATATAAAGTGTGTCTGTGTGTGTGTCTGTGTGAGTGTGCCCAGCCATGAGATCATGTTCTCCTCTGAATGGGCATGGGGAATCCCCCTGCGACCCTAATAGAGGATAAGAGCGGAAGATAATGGATGGATGGATGGAAATCTGCCTGATGTGAAACATCTATATAGTCATCACTACTTCTGTTTAATAGAATTTATAGTTTGCATAAATTTCTTAACCTCACTTTTACAAACTCACAGTGCACCAATAAAACCTTTACTTTACTCATTTAGCCCCATCCATTATCTTCCGCTTTATCCTCTACTAGGCTTGCGGGGGGGGGGGGTAGTTCCCCATGCTCATTCAGGGGAGAACGTTTCGGGCGCTGGGCAGATACACCTAGGACAGGACACCAATCTATCACTGGGCACACACTCACTCACACAAACACACACTATATGGGGCAATTTAGACAATTCAATTAAATTGATTCATGTTTTTGGACTGTGGGAGGAAACCGGAGAACCCGGAGGAAACCCACGTGGACACGGGGAGAACATGGAAACTCCAACCAGATGGGGATTCGAACCAGGAATCCCCAGCACTGAAAGGAGAACATGCTAACCACTAAACCACCGTGCCGCCCTTCTCATTTAACTCAAAATTTTCATCACAATCAATAATTTAATATGACCATGAGCCATGTAAACAATACTAACTGATGTAGCATGTAAAGACCACCTCAAATTCAACAGATTTGTAGTATCAAGTAGCAGAAACCATCAGCCAGGTACCGAAAGTCAGAATTAGACATTTTTGTAAGGTAATGTCCAGACGATCCTTTTTAAACCACCACTGTTGGTACTGAGGCGAACATGCTAAGCCGTTCTGCCTTCCTCAGTATTATTATTTACAATACCACCTAAATTTGTTAGCCTCCAAACCCAGCTCATTAGTTTCTTGTTAAGAACCCGCGGACAGAAAGAGTAATGCAGATTTTCAATAAAATGCAACATTACAAACGCAGTCATATAACACACGGTGTTTGATATTTTATTATTAACCAATGGTTTGGTTGCCATTTATGTGTCTGGGCTGGAAATCCCCTAATTAAATATCAACCACAAAAATAATTTCTGTTGCCATGACAACAATCGTTGAACTGCTTTAGAGCGGGTAGCATGCAAGAGTGGTCTCGCAGAATCTCCCTCCTTGCTCTTTGTCTGGTCTGTGTGTGTGTGTGTGTGTGTGTGTGTGTGTGTGTGTGTGTGTGTGTTTGTGTGTGTGTAAGAGAGAGAGAGAGAGAGAGTGAGAGATCACATGACTGCTTTCAAAGACTCCCTCTGCTCACCAACTGTTCATTATGTCCATCCCATGGGGTGGGATGTCTCCTTAAATATTAATCAGCTAATCGATATCACAAGCAGGACAACTGTCAACATGAACTGATGGAGAAATAGGTGAGACATGCTGTATGGAGAAACTGTTGGCTCAACGCTGCACAGCCAGTCAGTCCTCCAAATGACATTGTGTATTGACTCATGATCAGTTTCATTTCTTAGGACCGCATTATTTGATAATAATTTGATTATTTGGCAAACGAAGGAAGCGTTTTTAAAATCTGAATGACTGTTTCTGTCTGCGGGTTCTTAACAAGAAACTAACAAGCTGGGTTTGAGGGCTAACAAATTTTAACTGGTATTTTACTTAATAATACTAAAGCGAGGGCGGCACGGTGGCTTAGTGCACTAGGGATTCCCGGTTCGAATCACTATCTGGGTGGAGTTTCCATGTTCTCCCCGTGTCCGCGTGGGTTTCCTCCGGGTTCTCCGGTTTACTCCCACAGTCCAAAAACATGGATCAAGTCAATTGAGTTCTCCAAATTGCCCCATATTGTGTGAGTGAGTGTGCGCAGTGATAGATTGGTGTCCTGTCCTGGGTGTATCTGCCCAACGCCTGAAACGTTCTCACCTGGATGGGCATGGGGAACCCCCCCCCCCCAATATAGGATAAAGCGGAAGATAATGAATGAATGATTACTCGGGCAGAAGGCACGGTGGCTTAGAGGTTAGCATGTTCGCCTCTTAGAACTAGGGTTTGAATCCATCCACTCTCGTACTTGCCTTCGTATTCATCCGTTATCTTCTGCTTTATCCTCTACTACGGTCGCGAGGGGGCCTATCCAGGGGAGAACGTTTGGGGAGCTGGGCAGATACACCCAGAACAGGGTGCCAATCTATCACTGGGCACACACTTACTCACATAAACACATACTATATGGGGCAGTTTAGAGCATTCAATTTACCGTCAATTCGAACCTGGATCCCCAGCACTGAGAGGAGAACATGCTAACCACTAAGCCACTGTGCCGCCTACCATTCTTTCATAATTATTTGAAATGTACTCCATCCATCCATTCATTATCTTCCGCTTTATCCAATATTAGGGTCGTAGGGGGTTCCCCATGCCCATCCAGGGGAGAATGTTTTGGGAGCTGGGCAGATAAACCCAGGACAGGGGGGCAATCTATCGCTGGGCACTCACTCACTCATACAGACACACTCTATATGGGGCAGTTTAGAGCATTCAATTTACCGTCAATCCATGTTTTGGGACTGTGGGTGGAAACCGGAGAACCCGGAGGAAACCCACGCGGACACGGGGAGAACGTGGAAACTCCACCCAGATTGGGATTCGAACCGGGATCCCCAGCACTGAGAGGAGAACATGCCAACCACTAAGCCACCACTCACCATTCTTTCATAATCATTTGAAATGTACTGTATAATAATAACATTTCTTTTTTTTGTGAGACTGTTATATTGCTCTTTGAAATTAGTCCAAAATTCTTGTTTAACGTCTTCTCAATGCTCCTCGTCAATATAAAAACTTCTATTAATTCTTAATTAATCAGTTTCTTAAAAATCTTTTTCTTCTGTTTTATGGTACTCAGTCTTTTTGTGTCTTCTTCACTGCCACTTTACAAACTTTAATCTTCTATTAACCCAAATAACCCCAAAATTGCCCGACAAATAACGTTCTCAAATTACTCATACATTACTTTAAGATCTCCATCGTTCCAGATTAACCTGGGGGCAGTATATGACCCCTGGCTTCTTATTACCATGACAATACGCTGCCCCATTTAAACCGATTGGCCATGCCTGCCCTGAACAAGGCAATAACTGTCGAGCCACACGTGTCGCCTCGGTACACAACAGGAGTCCAGAAAGCCAGACCGACTCCATTATTCATTGTAATGTGGCCTATTGTTGATACACACGCTACTAGTGCAAATCTGCCCCATAATATGAGGGTTTACAGCTACACATGCCATATGGAAGATTGTAACTCACAAACCCCCCGCTTTAACTACACCAATGGATCTCTGGAGACTGCGATCAAGAATGAGATTTGAAAATAGCCCTTTTTTGGTTCCCCTTAAGGAACACATGACCTTAAATGGTAAACATAAATTGTAGTCCACCAATCCAAACGCTTTTCACTTCATCCAGCGTGAAAATGAAGCCATGTTGGTTTTTGAAGAAATGTTTGTGTACCGTGTCTGAGGTACGAGTGTGATCATTTCTTGCCGCTGGCTAAAAACTCATTTTAAATCAAGTGCCTAATCTTACTGCCCCCAGCTTCAGCGCCACACCTGAGAGTAATGAAAGGGTGAGATGGATGACTAATGCCAAAAAGAGTGACCAGAAGCAAGATGGAGAGATTGTGAGGAAGAAATGTCTGAAGGGACATGTGTGTATGAGAGACAGGAAGAGATTGGGATTGTGTGTGTGTGTGTGTGTGTGTGTGTGTGTGTGTGTGTGTGTGTGTGTGTGTGAGAGAGAGAGAGTGCGAGAGAGAGAGAGACTATGAGAGACTATGTCCTCTTCTCTAGGGAACAGCTGCCATCACTCTGATACAACACCACTCTAATCAGACACATGAACACAGAATTCAATTAACACACCACCACACACTCATATACTTATCTACCACCGCAATATTGCTTTTAGGTGCAAGTTTGGGAGGGGGAGGGTTTCCCCTGACTAATGTTTGAAGGGGAGTATTTAACTCCCACATCATTTTAAATTCTCCACAGTTTAGTAGTAATGGTCTAGTATGTTCATATTGTAGGTACTCTCACTATTAAGTTTAGGGAATAAGTATTATTGTATTGTATTGTATATGTATTGTAATAAGTATTATTATAAGTATTATTATTATTATTATTATATAGTACACACTTGTGACAGGGTCTTAAACTCCAGCCTTTGTATCCTTATAAGTAAATTTTCACATACTAATAATGTACTATAGACTATTTAAAACATAGAACCCAGAACACACTAAGTCCACCAGCTGTGGCCACTGAAGCGGAAAAGTTTTAACTCCACATAAAAAAATACAAAAGAAAGATTGAAAAAATATTACTCACACATTATCACAATTAATACAATTAATAGAAAATCTAAATTTATTTATAATTGTGTATTATAACAGCAGTAAGGTTTGAGAGGGCGTGCATTATTGTGAATAAATCACGGGAAAGAGGTGTTGTTAGGCAGGACGCGTAGTGAAGCATATTTACACCTCTTTCCTGTGATTTATTCACAATAATACACAACCTTGAGTGTTGTATTGCTTTTAAAAATGGTTACAAACACACTATAATAAAGGTTTGATTCATAAGTGTGTTTATTAAAAGCAAAACTGTTAATAAACTGGTCTTCCATGATATAATCTAATCAAGTAAACACTGATCACTGAGTAACAGGATTCAAACAACTAAACAATCTTTTGGCCAATGTACAGAACGCATTTTATTAAAAACATCAAGAAAAGAATGTATTGTATATCATGTGTTGATATGAATGTGAAGCGCTTTGAGGTGTGTGTTATTATAATGTCATGGCTGGACAAATGGCTCAGCCAATCAGATTTAAGAACTGGAACTACCTGTTTTGTGAACATAATTAATATGTGCTAATTTTATCAGTGTGTGTACTGTATATGTGTGTGTCACTGCATAAATGGGACATAAATGTGAAAGACAAATTCCTCTGTGTGTAAGATGTTACAGTAGACAAAATAGATCACTTTACTGTATTTAATTACTTAAAGGTATTGACAGAACAACACCTTAAAAACCTTTTTCTATTCATTAATAAGACCGTCCCGTCCACAAAATTATATATATATATATATATATAGTTTCCATGTTCTCCCCGTGTCTGCGTGGGTTTTCTCCGGGTTCTCCGGTTTCCTCCCACAGTCCAAAAACATGGATCAAGTTAATTGAATTCTCAAAATAGAGTGTGTGTGTGTGTGAGTGAGTGTGTGCCCAGCGATGGATTGGCGCCCTGTCCTGGGTCTATCTGCCCAGCGCCCGAGACGTGCTCCCCTGGATGGGCATGGGGAACCCCATCGCGACCCTAATAAGCGGGAGATAATGAATGAATGAATGAATGAATATATATATATATATATATATATATATATATATATATATATATATATATATATATATATCCCCCCCCCCCCCCCCCCCCCCCCCCCCCCCCCCCCCCCCCCCCCCCCCCCCCCCCCCCCCCCCCCCCCCCCCCCCCCCCCCCCCCCCCCCCCCCCCCCCGGAATTCAGTCAGCTGACCTGCAGCCTATTTTGTGTGACCTATTCTTTTACACTTGATGTTTGATTGATGTTTAATGACCTAAACTATTAAATATGACTAAACTACCTCCACCAGCTGTCTTTACCCCCCGTTAACAATAGTTTACACCTATCAGTATCTACAGTGTCCAATGGCCTAAGGTCAGTCAGCCATAAGAAAGTATTCTTATAAATATGCATATTATATATTAGACACAGTGATAACAGTGACTGGACGACTGACTATAATATAGCTGCACTAAGTCATTTTAATGAATTAAATACATAACTGGGATCTTTCTATTTATTTATCGATCTATCTATCACAACATATTGCAGATTAAACGACTTTGAACTTTCATTCACAAGATGTCTTGTACACCAAGGTTACACTGTCCATTAACAAATACAGGTTTTTAAGTTAACACAAACATTGGCCATTTCAGTTTGGCATGCTGTCCTAATATCAACAGCATGTGAAGATGTTTATCTGTGTTCAATTATCATACATTAGCATGTGTTTGCATAGATTTGAATATCATAGCTAGGTCCTCATTTGCAGAATTACAGAATGAAGTAACTCAGGGCTGTTCTCTGATCTGTGGTGCAGCAAAGCCTTGCAACAAAAACTATGTAAAAAAAAAAAATCCATCTCATTGTAATGCTCCATAAAAGTTTCTGCACATTTCTTAATTGAACCTTTTACATTTGGCATAAGGATGAAATTATTCAGTTTCAGTTTATTTACATAGTGCTTTTAACAAAAGTGTATCATCTCAAAGCTGCTTTTTTTAATTTTCCAAGCATAATCCCACAACAAGGGCGGCACAGTGGCTTAGTGGTTGGCATGTTCTCCTCTCAGCGCTAGGGATTCCCGGTTCGAATCCCAATCTGGGTGGAGTTTCCATGTTCTCCCCATGTCCGCGTGGGTTTCCTCCGGTTTCCTCCCACAGTCCCAAAACATGGATCAAGGTCAATTGACTTTTCCAAATTGCCCCATATATAGTATGTCTGTGTGAGTGAGTGTGTGCCCAGCGATAGATTGGCGCCCTGTCCTGGGTGTATCTGCCCAGCGCCCTAAACGTTCTCCCCTGGGGAACCCCCCATGACCCTAATAGAGGATAAAGCGTAAGATAATGGATGGATGGATGAAATCCCACAACAAGCTAGCTGCAGTAACAGTGGCAAGGAAAATCTCACTGGTATTTGTTTGTTTTTATATCGGATGAAACCTTGGGGTTATCTTGTCAATGACTTTTTCCTAAAACAGCTGGACTCCTGATGCTCATCCACATTTAACGATAGCTGGTGGCTATGATTGTATCATTCTGTTTGTGTGTGTGTGTGTGTGTGTGTGTGTGTGTGTGTGTGTGTGTGTGTGTGTGTGTGTGTGTCTAACACAAAGAGCTATTGTTTCCTTTTTAACAGGTGTGTTACAGGAACAGGTACGAAATTCCATGTTAAGCATCATGGACAAGGCAATTAAACAAAGGGACAGAAGACATGTGATGAAGTGATGACAGGTTTATGATTTCCAGTCACTTCAAAGAGGGGGAGCAGGTAAAAAGAATAAAAAAATGATATACAGTATTCTGTTTTGCATAATGTATGTAGAGCACATTAATATGTGAGTCAAAGTTTAAACATTAATAATTAAAATTTAGGTCAAGTACTTTCTCAACAAAGCTATCAATATGCATTAGTTGGTTCATCTATCATACAGCTCACAAGCCAATGTGTTTATTACATAAAATAAGGAATGCTAGAGAGCAGCACGGTGGTTTAGTGGTTAGCATGTTCTCCTCTCAGCGCTAGAGATTACCGGTTCCAATCCCAATCTGGATGGAGTTTCCATGTTCTCCCCGTGTTCTCCGGTTTCTTCCCACAGTCCAAAAACATGGATCAAGGTCAAACTTGCCAAATTGCCCCATATAGAGTGTGTTTGTGTTTGTCTATGTGAGTGAGTGTGTGCCCAGCGATGGATTGGTGTCCTGTCCAGGGTGTATCTGCCCAGCGCCCGAAAAGTCTTCTGGATGGGCATGGGGAACCCCCCCAAAACCCCAGTATAGGATAAAGCGGAAGATAACGGATGGATGGAAGGAATGGTACAGCAATGAGTTCAAATTTTAACATTTTTACACTCTTAACACACTCTTAACACTTGTAATTAGAGCATATGATATCCATATTAGGGTCGCGGGGGGGTTCCCCATGCCCATCCAGGGGAGAACGTTTCGGGCGCTGGGCAGATACACCCAGGACAGGGCGCCAATCTATCACTGGGCACACACTCACTCACACACTCTATATGGGGCAATTTGGGGAAGTCAATTGACTTGATTCATGTTTTTGGATTGTGGGAAGAAACCGGAGAACCCGGAGGACACCCATGCGGACATGGGGAGAACATGGAAACTCCACCCAGATGGGGATTCGGACCGGGAATCCCTAGGTGCATATATTTATCCAAAATATGTTTTCTCATATATTTAAATTTCTTAATCAAATGGCTTAAAGAAAAGACGCAGAAGCGCTTGCCCTGTGGGGTGAGACCGGAAAACCCAAAGGAAACCCACACTGACACAGGAGAACATGGCAACTCCACCCAGAATGGGATTCGAAAATGGCTTCCCACCGCTGAGAGGCAAACATGCTAACCACTAAGCCACCGTGCCGCTTGCTAGCAGATTAACAATTATTAATGAACCAATTTACCAAACATGATGACGGCGGACAGAAATACATACAAATATAAATCTGAAATGAAAATGAAGCCCAGTCAGAATCACAAAATGTGCACTTTTAATATTCCATGCTTCCAAAGTGATTCCATCAGTGAAAAGCCTCATTCTACCAATCGATCCACTGAACCCTGTTAATAAGATTAGCCCAGTAACCTCTTCCCTACTGACTAAAGTAGCACACACACACTAAAAGCCCCCATATAATACCCCCTGTTGAGTTTACTCCTGCTGACAGCAACAAGCCCACTGAGAATAATTCCACCAAGACCACAACGATTGTCATTTATATCGTCTATCCTCACCATTAACAAATCAGTTTTCCCAATACTCTTACCCTTTTCCAGGATTGCTCTAATTGGTCATCAGTTCCAAACCACTTACAGACATCGCAATAATCTACACTATTCTCAATATTCACAAAGAAATGTCCATAAATGAAACAAAATCCAACCTTAGTTTATGTGGGTTTATTATGGACACCTATTTACCAAGAGTGCTTGAATAAAAAACAAGAAAAATATTTAAAAAAATATTTTTTGATATCATGTTAAATTACTTTATACTTTTTTATGCTTGTCAAGTATAAATTTAGTGGGAAATGGGCAGTTTATCCATAGAAAACAAAATTAATTAATTGGGGTGGCACAGTGGCTTAGTGGTTAGCATGTTCTCCTCTCAGCGCTGGGGAGTCCCAGTTCGAATCCCTATCTGGGTGGAGTTTCTATGTTCTCCCCGTGTCCGTGTGGGTTTCCTCCGGGTTCTTCGGTTTCCTCCCACAGTCCAAAAACATGGATCGAGGTCAGGTGAGTTCTCCAAATTGCCCCATATAGAGTGTGTCTGTGTGAGTGAGTGAATGCCCAGTGATAGATAAGCGTCCTGTCCTGGGTGTATCTGCCCAGTTCCCGAAACGTTCTCCCCTGAATTGACATGGGGAACCCCCCTGCAACCCTAATAGAGGATAAAGCGGAAGATAATGGATGGATGGAAGTACTTCAATCATTCTGAACCAAAGAACCTTCAGAGATAAAGAAATGAGCCAACACAGAATTTAAACCTGATTATGGAGTGGTCACAGTTGTACAACCAGACAGTCATCTCTGTTAGACTGAATTATTATATTAGGTTTGCTGGATTGATTTTCCGGATAAAACCTCGTGGGGTGGGGGTGTGGGTGGGGGGCGGAATAAAACCTTTGCACTCCCTGTTCCCGGAGCAATTTAATATAAAATTGGCAGATGTTCTAAAATCACCAATTATGGTTGACATTCAAAATTTAGAATAATTAGAATTCAGGTGTTTGTATATTTTATTAGAATGGGACAAGAGAGTAGAAAACGAGATTAAAATTAATAAAATTAAATATAATTTGGCGGTAGGGTGGCTTAGTGTAATGTTCGCCTCTAAGCGCTGGAAATCCAGGTTCAAGTTCTAATCTGGGTGGAGTTTCCATGTCCTTCCTGTGGCCCCATGGGTTTCCTCCGGGTCTTTCAGTTTTCTCCCACAATCCAAATACATGAATCCAAGTTAAGCTCTAAATTGCCCCATATAGTGTGTATGTGTGTGTGTGTGTCTGTGTTTGTTAGTGTGTGCCCAGCAATAGATTGGCGCCCTTTCCGGTGTGTATCTGCTCAGTGGCAGAATCGGTCTTCCCTGGAGGACGACCCCCCACTCCGTCCCCCACGACGTGACCCTAGTAGAGGATTATGATCGAATGTATGAGTGAAAAATATACTTTGTAACAATATTTTTGATGCAGCATTTTTTTTTATTAAACATGTTCATCTATTAGCAACAACAGTAAAGTACTTCAGTTTCCATCAACTGAAAGTGCTGGGAGTTGCATTTGTGCTAACTAATAAATAACACTGAAACATTCAGAGAACCTGAAGAATAACAAGGCGAAATAAAAAGTAGGTTTGTCTCACAGTGTGCCTGAGAAACCAGCACCACACACTCATGTTTCCATCCTGTTCATGTTATTTGATTATATTACAGTTTATTGACATGCTTATTATTATTATTACTAGTACTATTTCCACCCTTTATTCCTTAATTGTTTACTCTACTATTTAAATTGGGGTACATGTCAGCACTAGGGAGTCCCAGTTCGAATCCCAATCTGGGTGGAGTTTCAATGTTCTCCCCGTGTCTGTGTGGGTTTCCTCCAGGTTCTCTGGTTTCCTCCCACAGTCCAAAAACATGGATCAAGGTCAATTGAATTCTCCAAATTGCCCCATATAGAGTGTGTTTGTTTGTGTGTGTGTGTGTGTGTGTGTGTGTAAGTGAGTGTACCAAGAGATAGATTGGCGCCCTGTCCAATCTGGGTGGAGGAGAAAGGGTGGAGTGGGAAAAAAAAAAGTGGGAAAAAGTGGAGTG
>JAFMOD010000581.1:44030-81818 GCA_019802435.1 Corydoras maculifer | reverse complement strand
CGTTCGCCTCTCAGCGCTGGGGATTCCCGGTTCGAATCCCCATCTGGGTGGAGTTTCCATGTTCTCCCCGTGTCTGCGTGGGTTTCCTCCGGGTTCTCCGGTTTCCTCCCACAGTCCAAAAACATGGATCAAGTTAATTGAATTCTCAAAATTGCCCCATATAGAGTGTGTCTGTGTGAGTGAGTGTGTGCCCAGCGATGGATTGGCGCCCTGTCCTGGGTCTATCTGCCCAGCGCCCGGGACGTTCTCCCCTGGATGGGCATGGGGAACCCCACCGCAACCCTAATAGAGGATAAGCGGGAGATAATGAATGAATGAATAATTGTTATGAATGAATGAATAATTAATAGTTAAATACAGGTCACCTGATCAGCACACAGTCTGTAAAGTAGTGTCCTACACTGTTGATGCTGCCCGCTCGCTCAAGGAGGATGAGTCGCCCACTAAGTCTTGGTCCTCACAAGATTTCTTCCTTAATATATCAACATAACAGGGAGTTTTGTCTTGCCACTGTTGCTTCAGCTTGCCCTTTGGGGGTTTAAAGGCTTATAACTCTGTAAAGCTGCTTTGTGACAATGTACTATTGTAAAAAGCACTCTGTATATAATAATAAATTAAGTGAACTTGTTTGAAAATACTAATCCTGAATCCTTTTAGTTTAGAATTAAGGATTTTATTGTCATTTTACTGTATTAATTCTTCTGTTCCGGTCCTTAAATCTGATTGGCTGAGCCGTTTGGCCAGCGTAACATTATTGACAATAACACACACCTATGACCGCTTCTTATTTGTATCAATGCGTTATCTACAATACATTATTTTCTTGATGTTTTTTTTATAAACTGTATTCTTTAATATGGCAACTAGATGGCAGTATTTGATATTTAAGAAACAGAGATCAGTATTGACTTTAAAAAACAGACTAGATTATGTCGTGGATGACCAGTCCGTTTATTAGAGATTTAGCTTTCAATAAACGCATTTATGAATCAACATAATAGTGTGTTTGTAAGTGTTTTATTAAAGCAATAAGGCAGTCGAGGTTGTGTATTATTGTGAATTAATCACGGGAAAGAGGTGTAACTGTACTAATCATGCCTAATAACACCTCTTTCCCGTGATTTACTCATAAAAATGCACACCCTCTACCTTATTGCTTTATTATAAACACACTTTAATTTAAACTGGTTTTGCACTGCAAAAAAATTTTAGTCTAAAAATATTATATTTTAATAAAATTAGCTGTTTTTTTTTTTTTTTAGCTCTAGGACCTTTTAATATTTTGACAACCACTGATTACAATATTAACAAATAAAATCAAGCTACGTATACTGTGATGTGCATAATTTAATGTATTTTAATAAGACATATTAGTATTTATTCCTGAACCACTGATGAATAATTGGGTAAATCTTTCCGAGCCAACATCTCTTCTGTGATGGACTTATCATCCAAAGCGCCGCCAAATTAAATCTACATCAGCTTCTTATTTTAAGCTTGAAAAACCTCAGGCAATTAAAACCACCCTTCTTCCCCCCCCATCAGTGTGTTTCACCTTCACCCCCCTCTGTTTCCTCCTGCCTCTCTTTGGTCGCTACTCCCCTGAGGGCTTATGGTGTGAGCGAGCAAGGAAGAGAGGGAGGGGGAGGAATAAAAATATTCTATACAGCAAAAATGTGCAATATCATAAGTAAAGTCCCGTAACGAACACTTAATATGTTTTTTTTTTTTGGAAAATGTATCTAAAATTTTCTTTACTTTACTTTACGTGACACCACTGACCTGTTTTTTTTCTGACTTTTAAAACACGTCTTAAAATCCATCTGTTTCGGATTGCTTTTAACCTCTAATCTAATTTAATTTAATTTGATATTTTATTTCTGTTTCTGCTTTTTAATTTTGCTTCTCATATTGTATAACTGCGTTAATGTTTAATATTTCTTGTATGTTTTAATGATATTTTTATAAAGTGTCTTCGAGGTCTCTAAAAGCACTATATAAATGAAATGTATTATTATTATTATTATTATTATTATTATTATTATTATTATTGCGGCACGGTGGCTTAGTGGTTAGCACGTTCGCCTCTCAGCGCTAGGGATTCCCGGTTCGAATCCCCATCTGGGTGGAGGTTCCATGTTCTCTCTGTGTCTGCGTGGGTTTCCTCCGGGTTCTCCGGTTTCCTCCCACAGTCCAAAAACATGGATCAAGTTAACTGAGTTCTCCAAATTGTCCCATATAGAGTGTGTCTGTGTGAGTGAGTGTGTGCCCAGCGATGGATTGGCGCCCTGTCCTGGGTGTATCTGCCCAGCGCCCGAGACGTTCTCCCCTGGATGGGCATGAGGAACCCCACTGCGACCCTAATAGAGGATAAAGCGGGAGATAATGAATGAATGAAAGGATTATTATTATTATTATTATTATTATTAATAATAATAATAATAAAATGTCTTTAGTTAAGTAAAATTATATAAAATTAAGTTTAATTGTTCTTTGCAAATAAACAACTTAAGAATAATTAATTAAATATCATACTGATAAATAAAACAAAATAAATAAAACACTAATAAAACTAAAAAACAATCCTATGCAAAACAAGGGGCACTATGATTTAATGGAAGTCGTATCAGGGCCCTCTGCTGGCAACATCCGAGTATAACAATTTATTTGACATCATTAAGCTTTACATTGCAGGATCCTTCATTTGGTAAACGTTTTGGTTTTTACCTTTAGTTTAAAACAATTGCATCTTTTCAGTATTTAAACCCAAATAAAGACAATGAAATTACACATTAAATATTATCTCATTATCTTCCACTTAATCCTATACAAGGATTAAGTTCGCGGTGGGGTTCCCCATGCCCATCCAGGGGTGAACGCTTCGGGCGCTAGGCAGATACACCCAGGACAGGGTGCCAATCTATTGCTGGGCACACACACACACACACTCACAAACACACACTATTTAGAGCATTCAATTGACCTTAATCCATGTTTGCGGACTGTGGGAGGAAACCGGAGAAACTCCACCCAGTTTAGGATTCAAACCTAGATCCCCAGAGCTGAGAGGCAAACCACTAAGCCACCATGCTGCCAAAGTGACACATTATTTAGACCTAATTATTTGCACCTTAGATAGTTACTTAAATATTTGAAATAATTACAACTTTGGGTGGCCGCGACACGGTGGCTTAGTGGTTAGCACCTTCGTCTCTCAGCACTAGGGATTCCCGGTTCGAATCCCCATCTGGGTGGAGTTTCCATGTTCTCCGGGTTCTCCAGTTTCCTCCCACAGTCCAAAAACATGGATCAAAGTGAATTGAATTTTCCAAATTGTCCCATATAGAGTGTGTCTGTGTGTGAGTGAGTGTGTCCAGTGATAGATTCGCGCCCTGTTCTGGGTGTATCTGCCCAGCGCCCAAAACGTTCTCCCCTGGATTGGCATGGGGAACCCCCCCTCCCCGACCCTAATAGAGGATAAAGCGGAAGATAATGGATGGATGGATAGATGGAAATAATTACAACTTTAATAAAGTTTTCTGACACAAAAAACAAACTTCCTCACATCGTGGCCTGGTGTAATTGAATTAGTAACTGATTTACATACGTATACTTTTCAAAGAGGGAGACAAACCAAAGTTAAGTATTACACAAGCTATGTTATTTCCAGTCACATCAATCATTAGACTCAAGGGATTCTCTTTGGGAAAACAGGATGCACAAAGTTCAAAACGTAGGGGAGGCAACAATCATTGCATGCGAATTTGTAAAAGGTTAGTTTATCACAAGACTTGGGTCTCGCCACTAATTCAGTTTAAGGAATAGTTTTGCTCCAATGAGTTGCTTTTACAGTCCATTTTCTTTACAGTTTCAAAAGAAAATACAGTGTATTAAGTTCCTTTTTATTTATTTCATTTAACTATATTGTGCTTTTTACAACATTGTCACAAAGCAGCAACACTGCTTTATTGTAATATCCATCCATTATCTTCCGCTTTATCCTCTATTAGGGTCGTGGGGGGTTCCCCATGCCCATCCAGGAGAGAACATTTTGGGCGCTGGGCAGATACACCCAGGACATGACGCCAATCTATCACTAGACACACACTCACTCACAAAGACACACACACGCACTAAATGGGGCAATTTGGAGAATTCAATTGACCTTGATCCATGTTTTTGGACTGTGGGAGGAAACCGGAGAACACGGGGGGGGGGGGGGGGGACACGGGGAGAACATGGAAACTCCACCCAGATTAGGATTCGAACCGGGAATCCCTAGTGCTGAGAGGATAACATGCTAACCCCTAAGCCACCCTGCTTTATTGTAATATCATTAATCCATCCATCCATTATCTTCCGCTTTATCCTCTAGTAGGGTCGTGGGGGGGTTCCCCGTGCCCATCCAGGGGAGAACATTTCAGGCCTTACAGACAGAGTTGGGAAGATCGGTCCACTGTTTAGTGGTCAACGCCATGGGGTGAGAATTAGAACCGCGGTGAGGTGGAATCACCAGACGACGTTCATCACCAGAGTGAACGAGTCGGAGCGTTTTTCGGAAATATAGAGTGAAGGTAAGGGCGGCACGGTGGCTTAGTGGTTGGCATGTTCTCCTCTCAGCACTAGGGATTCCTGGTTCGAAACCCAATCTGGGTGGAGTTTTTATGTTCTCCCCGTGTCCGCGTGGGTTTCCTCCGGGTTCTCCGGTTTCCTCCCACAGTCCAAAAACATGGATCAAGTCAATTGAGTTCTCCAAATTGCCCCATATAGAGTGTGTCTGTGTGAGTGAGTGTGTACCCAGTGATAGATTGGCGTCCTGTCCTGGGTGTATCTGCCCAGCGCCTGAAACGTTCCACCCTGGATGGGCATGGAGAACACCCCGCGACCCTAATAGAGGATAAAGCGGAAGATAATGGATGGATAGAATGAAGGTAAGAGGGGGCAGATCCAGAGATTGTCCTGTAGACCAAAGTAAATGCCTTGTACTGAATGCAATTATTAAATTAAAGGCATTTAATACGAATGCTGCTCGTAATTCTTCTTAACTGAATTCTTACGCATGGACAGTTGTCTGGATTTACACATTCTGTAATTTCCTGGAGGTGTCGTCAGCCCTTTATCCATGGCTCTGCTGATGCACTGCGGCTATCACAATTCTTATTGTCATAGCCGCAGGACACCTGCAGGACACCCTCAATAGACTTTTATTGTTATAGTTATAATATAGTTTTCCAATTGTTATATACGGGTCACACTCTGCACATTAGTGTTCAACACTGTTGATGCTGCCCGGCCGCTCAAGGAAGATGAGTCCTCCACTGAGTCTTGGTCCTTACAAGGTTTCTTCCTTAAAATATCAACATGACAGGGAGTTTTTTCTTGCCACTGTCACTTCAGCTTGCTCTTTGGGGGTTTAAAGGCTTATAACTCTGTAAAGTTGCTATGTGACAATGTACTATTGTAAAAAGCACTCTATAAATAAATTACTTCAATTAGTATATAGTTAAGTATACACACCTGGGTATGCTGGTCAGGTAGCTCAATACGTTATGGAATTCCTGCTCCTCCAGTTCTGCAAATGTGGGAAACTCTGGAAAGGTAATAACGGGGTTGCCATTAAGCCCTCTTCCTCCTGAAAAAGAAAAACACCTTTCTTATTTTTATTACTGTTAACTTGATGTGGTGTATTTTAAATTGAATAAAAGTCTACTTTATAATGATCGCACTCTTTACTGAGTACCACTTGTAATAACAAACCCAGCCACCAGGCGGCACATGCACATCACCTGCAAAACCTGAACAATTTTTTTGGTTTTGCTGCAGAGTTTAAAGGAAAGAAGCATAAAAGGAAATAGCAAATGCAAATATCATAAACAAACTGATTCAAACTAAATCGAGAAGCAAAGCCACATAAAGAATACACGGGATATTTTACTTGTAAAATTGTAACTTAATGTATCTATAAACAAATTAATTGATTTCTCAAAAATTGCCCCCTATAGAGTGTGTCTCTGTGAGTGAGTGTGTGCCCAGCGATGGATTGGCACCCTGTCCTGGGTCTAACTGCCCAGCGCCCGAAACGTTCTCCCCTGGATGGGCATGGGGAACCCCACTGCGACCCTAATAGAGGATAAGCGGGAGATAATGAATGAATGAATGAATGAATATATATATATATATATATATATATATATATATATATATATATATATATATATTCATTCATTCATTCATTCATTATCTTCCACTTTATCCTCTATTAGGGTCGTGGGGGGGGGGGGGGTTCCCCATGCCCATCCAGGGGAGAACGTCTCGGGTTCTGGGCAGATTCACCCAGGACAGGACGCCAATCTATCACTGGATACACTCACTCACACAGACACACTCTATATGGGGCAATTTGGAGAATTCAATTAACCTTGATCCATGTTTTTGGACTGTGGGAGGAAACCGGAGAACCCGGAGGAAAGTCATGCGGACACGGGGAGAACATGTAAACTCCATCCAGATTGGGATTCGAACCTGGATCCCCAGCGCTGAAAGGCGAACATGCTAACCATTAAGCCACCGTGCCGCCCTATATATATATATATATATATAGTATACAGTATAAGACCATGAGCATTTGTGCACATATGCATTCCAGTCACCTCCATCATCGGATAAAGATTTGTTACTTTGTTACAGAATAAACCAAGGGCTGAAGAGTGAAGGTAAAACGAAAAGGGAAAAAGGAAAGGGCTAAAAGTGCTCAAACTATGTAAACAAACAGGACCAGCACTAGATACCCGTCATTAACTGTAGGGTGGAGAACTGAGGCAAGATCCGTGGTCTTTTTCAGTTACTTTTAAATATGTGAGTAAATGCACCACCGATTATAACCAAAAAGGAAACCAAAGTGTCTAAATGCAGGCCATTTTTTTAAACATGTAGGTTTGACCCCAAATCAGTGAAAATCTGCCAGCCTCGGATTTAAAATGCTTTATGTTGAAATGTAAATGCAAACACACACAGAGTATAAGTAATATGTGGATGCAGTCTTCTTTAAGGCTCCAGCTGACCAAATGTTAATTCTCCAGTTGGTGGACAGTTTAAATCAGATTTTTGATGGATCGGTTTTTAAGTAAGATTGTTAAACAGATCAAATTACTTCTCCAAAAATTAGATTACGGTTCGGAACACATGACTTTAATCCAATTGTAAAAAGTTGAAAGCTATACACTATACACCATTTTGATCTTAATCCAGTGGAAAAGTTAAATAATTCAGTAGTGACGGCAAACTGGCTGTGTACAGGGCAACATGAACCAGGTTCTGAAAGGAACAGATGGTAGAAACTGTGGCCATGTAGAAATCTATTAGAAATACGAGCATATGCGCATAACGTGTTTATTTTATATATATATACACACACACACATATGTATACATAGGCCACATATATGTATACATAGGCGGTTCAACTAAATATTAGAGTGTGACTTTTCAACTTAAAGTAATGTTGCATTTATTTTCAGTGGAAATCAACGTCCTCTCTTGTCAAATTATTGTATTGTGGAATTGTGATATAGGTGGCACGGTGGCTTAGTTGTTAGCACGTTCGCCTCTCAGCACTTGGGATTCCCGGTTCGCATCCCAATCTGGGTGGAGTTTCCATGTTCTCCCTGTGACACAAACAATTAACATATATGATCCTTTAAGTTGGGGAGGCACGGTGGCTTAGTGGTTGGCATGTTCTCCTCTCAGTGCTAGGGAGTCCCAGTTCAAATGCCAATCTGGGTGGAGTTTCCATGTTCTCCCCACTTCCATGTGGGTTCCCTCCGGGTTCTCCGGTTTCCTCCCACAGTCCAAAAACATGGATCAAGTCAATTGAGTTCTCCAAATTGCCCCATATAGAGTGTGTTTGTCTGTGTGAGTGAATGTGTGCCCAGGGATGGATTGGCGCCCTGTCCTGGGTCTATCTGCCCAGCGCCATGGGGAACCCTCCCGTAACCCTAATAGAGGGTAAAGCAAAAGATAATGGATTGAAGAATGGATGGATATTATGGTATTACATACTCTATATTATATATATATATATATATATATATATATATATATATATATATATGCATTATCGTGTGTGTGTGTGTGTGTGTGTGTGTGTGCGACGCGTGTGTACGGATTTATGGCATCATATTAAAAGGCAGACATACTCACACATGAAAATAAATAACTAATTAGATTTTGGGTAAGCTCTACGTCTCTAACCATCTAACACCGATACAACGTCCATGACATCGTATAAATAAAACATTGCAACTTTCAACCAGGTGCTTTTACTTTTAGCTACATGCCAAAAACTCACAAGAGTCACCACCAAGGTCATTTATGGGATATCCACTGCAAGTTCTATAAATATATTTTGAAATGACAGATTGGTAATAAAAACTGCTGACATCTCAGATTTCCTGTTTACCGGCATTAACATATAGCTGTAAGTAGACAGAAAAAAAAGTAACAAAGTAATATGTATACTGTGCAAACTTAACATTTCAGCCCAGACTGATTTACATTTTCTTCAAAACACTGGAGTCTCTAAAGACTTGTGTGCAAGTTACGATTGATATGTGCTATATTGGGTGGATTAGTGGTTAGCACGTTCCCTCTATGTGCTGGGAATCCAGGTTTGAATCCCAATCTGGGTGGAGTTTCCATGTTAATGTACAGTAGAGAGTATGTGTGTGCGTGTGTCTGTGCAAGTGAGTGTGCACACCCTTTCCTTTGTGTAACTGCCCAGCCCCAGCCCCTGAAACTTTCTACCCTGGATGGGTATGGGGATTTTTTTTGTTGTATTTTGTATATAAATCCTAAGATACTATCCATCCATCCATTATCTTTCTCTTTATCCTCTACTAGGGTCGCGGGAGCCCCCCGCGACCCTAGTAGAGGATAAAGAGAAAGACAATCTATCACTGGACACACACTCACTCACATAGACACACAGACACACTCGATGGGGCAATTTGGAGAATTCAATTCACCTTGATCCATGTTTTTGGACTGTAGGAGGAAACCCACACGGACACGGAGAGAACATGGAAACTCCACCCAGATTGGGATTCGAACCGGGAATCCCTCCTAAGCTACTAATACTTAAGAAATGAATACATTTTTACAAATGTACAAAGAAAAAAAGAATATATATATTCATTCATTATCTCCTGCTTTATCCTTTATTAGGGTCGCGGTGGGGTTCCCCATGCCCATCCAGGGGAGAACGTCTCGGGTGCTGGGCAGATAGACCCAGGACAGGGCGCCAATCCATCGCTGGGCACACACTCACTCACACAGACACACTCTATAGGGGGCAATTTGGAGAATTCAATTGACTTGATCCATGTTTTTGGACTGTGGGAGGAAACCGGAGAACCCAGAGGAAACCCACGCGGACACGGGGAGAACATGGAAACTCCACCCAGATTGGGATTCGAACCGGGAATCCCTGGTGCTGAGAGGAGAACATGCTAACCACTATGTCACCGAGCCGCAGAATATATATATATATATATATATATATATATATATATATATATATATATACACTGTATATACACACACTCTTTTAAAATTTTATTATACGGCATTTTTAAAATACATGCTTATTATTATTAGTAGTAGTGGTGGTAGTAGTACTTATATCCTTTATTCTTATTTGTATAATATAACACTGAAAATTTGGGCATCTGTAACTACTGAACTTTCCCCCGGTGATTAATATAATATTCGGATTTTCATTTACTAACATTTTATTCATTATTACTAGTTTACCAGTAATAAACCAAATGTTCCCCCGATACCTCCGTGAATCACGTTGACTCATTTTGAATGAAATTTGCTTATTTGGAGTTTGACAGTCTAAACAGACATACAGAAGTCTGCAGAATTCTTATATTCCTCCAAATATTCCTTAATCTACCATTAAAAACTAAAATGTTTGCACCCAAAAGTGACATATCTACTTAAAAAGACATAAAAAAGGAAAGCAGTCTCACCTGACAGGAAGGCGAAGCATTTCCTGAGGTCAGGTCCGATGTCAGCAGCACAGAGCGGACTGGTCTCCTGCTGCATGATCTCATCTGATAGAAAAGAAGGGTAAAGAGAATGAACTGCTATATTAAAACTGTCCAGGTTGTTTAATTTAAGTATTCCACAAGTTGCAGGAATTATAAAACCAGACAATATTTAACAGCACACATTTTCTTAACTGTGGTGTAACACTGGAATTAAAGTGAGCTGTAATAATTTACTAAAAAGTTCTTTATGACTTTGTAAAATGAGTGCATGTAAAGAAAATCCTGGCTAGACAACAACACCAAAGACTAACAACGGGTAACGAAGAAAGAAAAGTCAGAAAGCATTCACAGTGTGTGAAGTGGAAACCAGTCGAGTGCACATTTAGGTCAAATGTGAAGGTTAAGTGTATTTGTACTTAAGTATTTTTTTTAAGGCTACATACTATATCCATTTTACAACATTCATTCATTATCTTCCACTTAATCCTCTACTAGGGTCTCCCCATCTAGGGGAGAACGTTTTGGGTGCTGAGCAGATAGACCCAGGACAGGGTCCCAATCTATCACTGGGCACACACTCACTCACACAGACACACTCTATATGGGGCAATTTGAAGAATTCAATTGACTTGATCCATGTTTTTGGACTGTGGGAGGAAACCGGAGAACCCAGAGGAAACCCACACGGACACAGGGAGAACATGGAAACTCCACCCAGATTGGGATTCGAACCGGAAATCCCTAGTTCTGAGAGGAGAACATGCTAACCACTAAGTTATTGTGCCGCCCCATTTTACAACAATCATTCATCCATCCATTACCTTCCACTTAATCCTCTATTAGTGTCGTGGAGGGTTTCTCATGCCCATCCTGGGAATAATGTCTCAGGCGCTGGGCAGATACACCCAGGACAGGGCGCCAATCTATCACTGGGTTTGTGTGTAAGCAAAATAGGTCACTATATCACTTACTGAACAAAGTCAAATATGATTTTGCTAATGAATAAAAAGTCAGAAGTTGTGGATCCAAGGAAAGGATCCATCCATCCATTATCTTTCGCTTTATCCCCTATAGGGGTCGCGGGGGGGGTTCCCCATGCCCATCCAGGGGAGAACGTTTCGGCACCGGGCAGTTACACCCAGGAGAGGGCGCAAATCTATCACTGGGCACACACTCACTCACACAGACACACTCTATATGGGGCAATTTGGAGAATTCATTTGATTTGATCCATGTTTTTGGACTGTGGGAGGAAACGGGGAGAACATGGAAACGGGGAGAACATGGAAACGGGGAGAACATGGAAACTCCACCCAGATTGGCATTTGAACTGGGACTCCCTAGCACTGAGAGGAGAACATGCCAACCACTAAGCCACCGTGCCTCCCCAACTTAAAGGATCATATATGTTAATTGTTTGTGTTTTACACCATTCCAACACATTCCAATGGCGGTACATGTATGTTAAAACAGAGAGAAATGGGAGGTAAACAATAAGATTCAGACATGTTGCAAGAGATGCAGATTAGCTTAAGAGGCTTTCTAGACAGCTGATGACTGCTGACTGCAGTGGAGGAACGACGGTGTGTGTGGGTGTGTTTAGACGCATAATGAAGACATGCATTGAGGATATGTGACAGATGAAAAAAAAAAACCTGGCTTTGTTTGAGAGTGTGCTTAAGGTCAGGATAAATGAGTGCAGGTTTGAAAAGGTACATAAAAGATCGCAAACATACATAAGCCTCTGTAAACACACACCTGCCAAACAATCCACTTTAGGCCATTTTATTCTCTTTCACAAACAATACACCTATAAAACATTCATTGGAATCTAGAAATATTACGATTAAAGAAAGCATATATTATGCCTTAAGAGTTATAGAATAATAACCCACACATTTTCAGGAACACAACTAAGTGCACATGTTCTCATGTATGTACTGTTTGTACGCATACTCGAGCAGTTCTGCATTTATTACCCCTTTTGGTGTAAATAATAGACTTGCCCTAAGTAAACAACAGGCCCATGAGATTTTACCAAAGAAGCTCCACATGCTACAGCACTATGCAACCTATGAGCTGTTCTAACACCAGCTAGTATGCTACAGATACTATCCATCAATTCATTATCTTCCACTTTATCCTCTATTAGGGTCGCGATGGGGTTCCCCATGGCCATCCAGGGGAGAATGTTTCAGGCGCTGGGCAGATACACCCAGAACAGGGGGGCAATCTATCGCTGGGCACACTCACACACACACACACACACACACACACACTCTATATGGGGCAATTTGGAGAACTCAATTGACTTGATCCATGTTTTTGGACTGTGGAAGATAACCGGAGAACCCGGAGGAAACCCACACGGATATGGGGAGAACATGGAAACTCCACCCAGATTGGGATTCGAAATGGGAATCCCTAGCGCAGAGAGGAGAACATGCTAAACACTAAGCCACCGAGCCGCCGGCTACAGATACAAATTTTTATATATTACACTCTCCACTAATGGTTTGAATGTTTGTTTTAACTTTTTCTTCATCTTTTACAAATAAAAAGTAACTGAAATGGACATTTGCATGGACCAATAACGAATACACTGCTGTTGGCAATGGGTAATAACAGACAAACACTTATTTTAGTACTTGGATGCTTATGTAGGGCGGCACAGTGGCTTAGTGGTTAGCATGTTCTCCTCTCAGCACTAGGGATTCCCGGTTCGAATCCCCATCTGGGTGGAGTTTCCATGTTCTCCCTGTGTCTGCGTGGGTTTCCTCCCACAGTCCAAAAACATGGATCAAGTCAATTGAGTTCTCAAAATTGCCCCATATAGAGTGTGTCTGTATGAGTGAGTGTGTGCCCAGCGATGGATTGGCGCCCTGTCCTGGGTGTATCTGCCCAGCGCCCGAGACGTTCTCCCCTGGATGGGCATGGCGACTCCCCCCCCCGAGACCCTAATAGCGGATAAAAAGCGGAAAATAATGGATGAATGAAAGATTTGACTGGAGTTTTGCCTGTTTTTTCATTCATTCATTCATTATCTCCCGCTTATCCTCTATTAGTGTCGCGGTGGGGTTCCCCATGCCCATCCAGGGGAGAACGTCTCGGGCGCTGGGCAGATAGACCCAGGACGGGGCGCCAATCCATCGCTGGGCATACACTCACTCAGACAGACACACTCCATAGGGGGCAATTTTGAGAATTCAATTAAATTGATCCATGTTTTTGGACTGTAGGAGCAAACCGGAGAACCCGGAGGAAACCCACGCAGACACGGGGAGAACATGGAAACTCCACCCAGATGGGGATTCAAACCGGGAATCCCTAGCGTTGAGAGGCGAACGTGCCAACCACTAAGCCACCGTGCCGCCTTTGCCTGTTTTTCTTTAAATATTTGTCACTACTTAGACACTACTACATACTAAGTCCCACATGATCACATGAGTATCTATGTAAACTCTCAGCTAATCCAACACGTGAGCTTCACTCAAAGAGTGCAGGCTTTCATTAATCCCTAGAAATAACCCTATCACCACTGGGGTGTGAGAGAGAGTTCAAATACAAGGCGCCACAAGTTTAAAATAGCCTTCCTGTCATAACAAACGTAACAAAATTATTAATTCATAAATTCAGATTTCTGTAAACGATCAATAATCTGCCTAAAAATGTGATTAATACCCCTAAATGAAGATGCAGCTGTCGTGTGTAGTGTCGTTTTACCCCCTTACTCAGCTCACTGAAAGCACTGAGTGGACACACTCACACACACACAGACACACTCTATATTCAATTTGGAGAATTTAATTGACCTTGATCCATGTTTTTGGACTGTGGGAGGAAACCGGAGAACCTGGAGGAAACCCACACGGACACGGGGAGAACATGGAAACTCCACCCAGATGGGGATTCGAACCGGGAATCCCTAGCGCTGAGAGGCGAACGTGCTAACCACTAAACCAGCATACCATCCGTTGTTTATATCTATGAGACCATAAATACCATAATATGATTCATTACAAAAGTGCTAAATTACCATATTATTCATTCATTCGTTCATTATCTCCCGCTTTATCCTCTATTAGGGTCGCGGTGGGGTTCCCCATGCCCATCCAGGGGAGAACGTCTCGGGCGCTGGGCAGATAGACCCAGGACAGGGCGCCAATCCATCGCTGGGCACACACTCACTCACACAGACACACTCTATAGGGGGCAATTTTTGAGAATTCAATTAACTTGATCCATGTTTTTGGACTGTGGGAGGAAACCCACGCAGACACGGGGAGAACATGGAAACTCCACCCAGATGGGGATTCGAACCGGGAATCCCTAGTGCTGAGAGGCGAACGTGCTAACCACTAAGCCACCGTGCCGCCTAAATTACCATATTAGCTTAATAAAAATTTTAAATATTAAAAATGGCATATTGACAGATGTTTTGACATTTGACAGTAATAGTCTCTGCTTTTTCATGGTTCTGTTTCTTAATACAGGAGAAGAGTGTGCATCTGTTTTCAATGCTGCACTTCTGTTAATGTGTCAGTTGTGCACATGATTTAGATTAAAGTCTTGGCTATAGGAATATGTAATACTGACAAGAGCCGCTCTTATCAGTTTGAAGATTGCACACATACATAAAAACACACATGGACCAAATGGAAAAGGTCTCTCATTAGATCACACTGCGCTCTTTGGATCATGTTCTCACAAGCAGTCCACGGTAACCAGTGTCATGTCATGTAGTGCCCTTTAGATGTCATGTTCCAGCTTGTCTGAACTATAAAGGCAGATGTGTATAGGTATGTGGGGGTGAGGTAAGAGAGTCATTAACCGACCCTCGAATGAGACTGTGATCATAGGTGTTCTAGCTACACAAGGTACAAGTTTCCAAAATACAAAAAACAGTCATTTGTGGCTTGTGACTTATACCACAGGCGCTAACAGGATGTTTAGCCTTGAAAATTATCTGAAAAACAAACACACACACACACACACACTTACACACAATGCAGCATTATGAAGACTACTTTAATAAATTGGAATAGCTACAACAATACAGCTCATCAAAGGTAAGTTTATAATTAAACTAAAGTAACATTAATATCCAACTACACACTAAATTTGTCTAGAATATTGTCAAGCAGGGCTGTACGGTGGCTTAGTGGTTAGCATGTTCTCCTCTTAGTGCTAGGGATTCCAGGTTCAAATCCCAATCTGGGTGGAATTTCCATGTTCTCCCTGTGTGTTCTCCGCGTGGGATTCCTCCGGGTTCTCCGGTTTCCTCCCACAGTCCAAAAACATGGATTAAGGTAAATGGAGTTCTCCATATTGCCCCATATAAAGTGTGTCTGTGTGTATCTATGTGAGTGAGTGTGTGCCCAGTGATAGATAGTGTCCTGTCCTGAGTGTATAGTGTATCTGCCCAGCGCCCAGAACGTTCTCCCCTGGATGGGCATGGGGAACCCCCCCCCCCCACAACCCTAGAAATAGAATAGAATAGAAAGCCTTTATTGTCATTATACCTCGCATACACAGTATACATCCTATAATGAGATTTAAGCTCCTTCTTAAAGTGCACATGGCATAATATATAAATAGGAAAAAGACAAATAGAAAAACAATAGAAAAAGATATTAAGATAAATTGTGCAAAAATGTATTGTGCAAATAGACATGTAATGTGTAAACAATAATGTGCCAGGGGAGAACGTTTTGGGCGCTGGGCAGATAGACCCAGGACAGGGCGCCAATCCATCGCTGGGCACACACCCACTCACACACACACTCTTTATGGGGCAATTTGGAGAACTCAATTGACTTGATCCATGTTTTTGGACTGTGGGAGGAAACCGGAGCACCCGAAGGAAACCCACGCGGACACGGGGAGAACATGGAAACTCCACCCAGATGGGGATTCGAACCGGGAATCTCTAGTGCTGAGAGGCGAATGTGCTAACCACTAAGCCACCGTGCCGCCTTACAATAAACATAATTCATTCATTATCTTCCACTTAATCCTCTACTAGGGTCGCGAAGAGGTTCCACAATGCCCATCCAGGGGGGAACGTTTGGTCGCTGGGGAGATCAATCAATCACTGGGCATACTTACTTACACAGAGACACACACAAACATACACTATATGGGGCGATTTAGAGCACTCAATTGACCTTGAATCACATGGAGAGAACATGAAAACCCAGATTGGGTTTTGAACCTGGATCCCCGAGCGCTTTTAATAAGAACTCTAACTACTCAACTAAATTGCAAAAAAAAATGATACAATTAAAAAAGTTTTTTACTCATTTCAGTTTTTTTTTAAATTTGGCTTCTTTACATTCCTACATTATGAAACAATTAAACTTAACCCTCAACCACATAGTGCACTTAAAGAAGTCATTATTATTAGCCAACTGTTTTTTGGGGGTTGCGGGGGGGAGGGGGGGTGGATCCCTATACACATCAAGGGGAGAACATTTCAGGTCGCTGGGCAGATTCACCCAGGACAGTCCGCCAATCTATCACTGGACACACACTCACTCACACAAACACACTTTATATGGGGCATTTTGAAGAATTTAATTCACCTTGATCCATGTTTTTGGACTGTGGGAGGAAACTGGAGAACCAGAAGAAAACCCACGCGGACACGGGGAGGAGATCAAAACTCCACCCAGATTCGGGAATCCCTAGTGCTAAGAGGAGAACATACTAACCACTAAGCCACCATGCAGCCCCTGACCTAAACACATTCTGTTTAAAATCCTACCACAGAAACATGTGCTGGTAGCCTACACTTGGTTTTTAATGAACCTGTCACTGTGTATGTTCATCAAATGTCTTCCCTTTGATCAAATCAGTTGTACAAGTGGCACATTTTTTAAAAAATTGTGATTTGTGCTTTGATGTAATATTCTTAATCTAAGTCATACGGATTTTAATAAAGAGTTTTTTTTTTACTATCCGCCCTTCTATAATAATCAGTCTTGTTGAATTTTTTTGTGACATCGTGGTCATGAAAACATTTAATCTGCTTACTTAGGCATGCAGATCATGTGTTGCTGCTTTTCATGTTTCGTTTTATCTGACCATTAAATAATCTGACATTTGTTACGATGCTCACTCACTGCAAAAATGGCAAAATCCTGTAAAACTTCTCAACTCAAAAAAATCATAATGGCTGAAGAATACTTACTACTGAATAATATTAATTTCTTCTGAAATGTTCATTACTTGGATTGAGAAGATGACAAGATACATACATGACATGACATGATACAGACAGTAGACAGTATACAAAATTTTACTATATTGTGGTCTTTATTATTCATTCATTTATTCATTCATTCATTATCTCCCGCTTATCCTCTATTAGGGTCGCGGTGGGGTTCCCCATGCCCATCCAGGGGAGAACATCTCGGGCGCTGGGCAGATAGACTCAGGACAGAGCGCCAATCCATCGCTGGGCACACACTCACTCACACAGACACACTATAGGAGGCAATTTTTTGAGAATTCAATTAACTTGATCCATGTTTTTGGACTGTGGGAGGAAACCGGAGAACCCGGAGGAAACCCACGCAGACACGGGGAGAACATGGAAACTCCACCCAGATGGGGATTCGAACCGGGAATCCCTAGCGCTGAGAGGAGAACATGCTAACCACTAAGCCACCGTGCCGCCCATCTTTATTATTATTATTATTATAATTTTTTAGATGTTTCACGGACTGTTTTTTCAATGTTAACATTGATATAGAAATATGTAACTACTGTAAATTAAAATATTGTCCTAAAAATAAATGAGAGACATGAGATCACCCCGGGTGGCAGGTTGGCTTAGTGGTTAAGGGTCTTGCTCAAAGACCCACACTGGTAACTTCAGTTGACCTGGGATTTTTACCCCCAAGCTTCAGATTGATAGCCAAACACCCTAAGCACTGAGCTACCACTCCCACACCTGTTTTTTTCTGTTAATTATTGTAAATCTTTTAATGATAAAAAAAAACGTTATGCTCCCAAAGGAACACGAAAAAACAAACAAAACAACACCTTTAAGCCCACAGCACACATACACCAACATTCAACGTTGACATGGACTAGTCATGGTGCCACATGATGGCACTTAGACCCATCTTGCTGGACCGATAGATACCATTATGGACATTGTGGTCATTGTTGTCAATATATTTTAAATCAAAAGTTGTTTGTTTTAATCTTAAAATACATCCATCTTAATCCCATAATCTTAATTTCACAGCAAATCAGTAAGGTGAGCTCAAGACATACTGTGAGCTGTTGCGCACAGTAGAGACTCTGAAAGACCTGGTGATTTCACATTAAAATTTTTTTAAATATACTGCTGTGTGCTTCTATTTTGTATGATTTTATAGCAAAAGTACTGTTTATTGGCCAAGTAGGGGGATGTACAATGTATGAAATGCAGGTATCAGGTACCATTTTTGTTCATTTCTTGCAAAAGTGCTTATAATTGTGGAGGTTGGCATAATAAACATAGCTAATATTAATATAATAAAGCTCTAAAAATTGATTTGACTTTACTGGCACTTGTGTGAGCATGCTAAGCACCAGCGAGTCTCATAAAGCCTCAATCTGATTTACGGATACAGATAAATAAACAGGCTGTAAAGAATCTTTATCAATCCATCCAGTGAAGAACGTTTCGGGCACTGGGCAGATAGACCCAGGACGGGGCACCAATCACTGGTCACACACTTACTCACACAAACACAATTCTATATGGGGCAGTTTGGAGAATTCAATTGACCTTGATTCATGTTTTTGGACTGTGGAAGGAAACCGGAGAACCTGAAGGAAATCCACGCGGAGAACATGGAAACTCCACTCAGATTGAGATTCAAACTGGGAATCCCTAGCGCTGAGAGGAGAACATGCCAACCATTAAACCACCATGCCACTCAAGAAAAAAGCTATGATATAAAAACAATATGACTGAATCAATTTAAGAGTGTTAGGGTCGATGTTTAAATATGATACAAAACAACGACAATACTTAAACTGCGATGCAACTTAACACTGGGTTAGTACTTTAATATTTGTACAAAGATGCAACGCAAACACATTTGTGCTTGGGAATAGAACACACACGCAAAGATGATGGGTGTGTACATGAGGCATTTGCATAGGTGTGCTGCAGGAATGTTTGTAGCTATTACCTTTTATAAATATTCAGTTTTGCTTTTTGATAAATTACCATGTTAAATGTATTGACATCTCTATAAAAAACTACATAATTGTCTTAATAATTCTGTTTTATATGACAAAGCATCTAACTAATCAAATTCCCAACATCCAAGTACCGCAGTAACTTAAGACTTAGAACACAAAGATCAAAGCATAAGTACTTCTACGGCTGGGCAGTATTTAAAAAGCATCAATACTTAAAGGTCTATTGATTGAGGTTTATTTTCGTTTGGTTGTGCTTCCAAAGGTATAGCGTGACTACACAATGAGCTATGATGTACATAAAATGTTATTCACATAACAAAAGTTTGATTTGAATTACAGTATAAGACCTGATGTTTGTCATTTTTAATTTCACCGTATTGGGCGGCCCGTGGCTTAGTGGTTAACACAGGGATTCAGGTTCAAAGCCAAAGATTTTAATGTTCTCCCTGTGTCTGTGTGAATTTCTTCCGGAAATGTTCGCATGGGTTTCCTCTGGGTTCTCTGGTTTTCTCCCACAGTTCAAAAACATGGATCAAGGTCAATTAAATGCTCTAATTTGCCCCATATAGAGTGTGTGAAAGTGTCTGTGAAAGTGTCCAGAGATAGACTGGCGCCCTGTTCTGGGTGAATAGCCTCAGCAACAAAAATGTTCTCCACTGGATGGGCATGGGGAACCTAAATCATTCATTAAATAATTTATTTATTAAATTAACATATAGTGCGGCACGGTGGCTTAGTGGTTAGCACGTTCGCCTCTCAGCACTAGGGATTCCCGGTTCGAATCCCCATCTGTGTGGAGTTTCCATGTTCTCCCCGTGTCTGCGTGGGTTTCCTCCGGGTTCTCCGGTTTCCTCCCACAGTCCAAAAACATGGATCAAGTTAATTAAATTCTCAAAAATTGCCCCATATAGAGTGTGTCTGTGTGAGTGAGTATGTGCCCAGTGATGGATTGGCGCCCTGTCCTGGGTCTATCTGCCCAGCACCCGAGACGTTCTCCCCTGGATGGGCATGGGGAACCCCACCGCGACCCTAATAGAGGATAAGCGGGAGATAATGAATGAATGAATTAAATTAACATATATAATTTTTTTTTCATAAAAATTTTGACAAAATTAAAAGTCTAAAATGTTCATATACAAAACAATATTCTGTTATTTCTGTGCACATAACAGAAGAACTGTTGTCACAAACACGTTTTCCCAATCTAGCAGGTGGATGATTATTCAGGCTCATAATGAAAGATGCTCATAGTATGCCTGTTTGTTTTTAACAAATAAATGAAACAAGCCATTGTTTTAAACAAAAAAGGTTTGGCCACGTCACCTTTTTGTTCTCCTTTATTGTCCATGTTCTCAGTTCCACTTGCTGTAAAGATGGACTTTGTAGTTCTACAATTCCAGACTGTAGTTCATCTGTGTGTGTTCTACAGTACATACTGTGTACGTCCCCTTTACTCTGTTCTAATGCCCAGAACCCCAATAGAACCACCACAGAGCAGGGATCATTTGGTTGGTGCATTAGTCCTATCCCAGCAGTGTCAGTGAGGTGTCTAAATGAAACTACAGCAGCACTGCTGCACTAAAACCCCCTCACAGCATCAGTGTCACTGCAGAACTGACAATAACCAATCCACCACCCAAATAATACCTGTTCTGTGATGATCCTGACCAACAGAGAACAGAGAACCAACAGGGGACTAACAAAAACAAAGAACACAGATGGACTATTGTCTGTAGGTGGAAAACCACAAAGTCCATCTATATGATAAGTGGAGGGAATAGACAATAGAGCAAGAAGGGAGCGTGTCCAAACTAATTTTTTAAAACATAATCTACAGTAAAAGCAGGATACATTGATTAACAACTTATGCATTTATGGCTGAGCGCATTTAAATTTTTTAGTCTATGCACCACATCATGCAGAAATAGTTTACTATAATTTACCCCCAATAATTTAAAGGAGCACATGGTCAAATAAATAAGCACTGCACTGCGTCTGCCCAGCCAAACCATGCAAATTCCAAGCGGTCGGCCGGAAGTACGTCGCTTTGCATCCAAAGCAAACCCACAGTGCCAGGGCCCAACCGGGTTTGTAGCCATGGTGATGGCAGCTTGGCGCTGAAGTGTAAGCCTCAATGCAATGACACAAAGATGGCCTGATGGTGTCAACAAAAAGTGGCAGTTGGAATGTAAAGCTTCGCTTGATGCCAGCATTGATCAGAAGGAAAACACTGGGAAAGCTAAGAGGAGTCGTTTTAACAAAATCAATTTAAAACCAAACACCTCTGACAAAATGTAATGAAGCAACTAAATGTTCATTTGTAAACATGTTGCAATGCAATATATTTGTCGACATGTCTATGTTGCAATCAAAAGCACATTTTCATAACCTGGACGGAAAAGGCTCGCACTTTCACATAAGCCAACACGGCAAAAAATTTTATCTTAACCCGGGGTGATAGAGCCTTTTCTGTTGCTGCCCCCTCACCATGGAACGCTCTCCCTCAAACTTTACGTGACACCTCTGACCTGTCTACTTTTAAATAACTTCTTAAAACACATCTGTTTCGGATCGCCTTTAACCTCTTATCTAATTTAATATATTTTTATATTTTATTTCTGTTTCTGCTTTTTAACTTTGCTTTTCTTTTGTATAACTGCGCTAATGTTTAATATGTCTTGTATGTTTTAATAATATACTGCTTTATCTGTATGTTAAGCGTCTTTGAGGTCCCTAAAATGCCATATAAATAAAATGTATTATTATTATTATTATTATTATTATTATTATTATTATTATTATTAACAGTCAAAAAATCATGAAAAATTAGAAAATAGATTCTAAGATGAATAATCTAGTTTTTTGAAATGTTTAAGATTTCAGAAAATCTTAACAAGACAAAATTTCTTTTAATAATTTTTTCACTCATCATCTTTCGCTTTATCCTCTAATAGGGTCCCAGGGGAGAATGTGTGCAGGGCAGATAGTACACCCAGGACAGGGCGTCAATCCATCGCTGGGCAAACACTCACACAGACACGCACACACTCTATATGGGGCAATTTGGAGAATTCATCTCTAAATAATTTTATTTATATAATTTTTATAATAAATTTTTTTTTATTTATATAATTGTTTTTCTTTATTTGGGTTTTATTTATTTTTTAAACATAGATTTAAAACATTCACATCCATAAAGTGAACAGACATAATCTATACTATGATTTAGAGACTATAAAAAACCTTATAAATATATATATTAAAAATAAATAAGTAAATTAAAAAAAAAATATATATATATATATATATATATAAAGCACTTTATAATGCTATAAAGTACAATATACCATCAAATTTGTCATTTTTATGCAAAAATAATAAATAGAATTATAAATCATCTAAAACAGTAGTTCAAATAGCTTCATATGACTGTGCTATTAGAGTTCCGAGGCTAAGGCCTTGTCCTACCTGTAAGAACTTTGAGCTGCAGCCACAGACGTGTGATGTCCTGGCAGAGCAGGGACACTCGGTTAAGTGCCATCCTGGGGTAACACACTCTGTGGCTCTCTCAGCAGATACACCTATCCGTGGAGTGCCAGTCGGCCCAGGAACATAGTAACACTCCAGTAAAGACAGGTGATCCACCTGAATACTGCACACAATCCCATGTCGGCTCCCTCACACACATCTACACCCAGACGAGCATGTGGATAGACTAACTGTGCTGGGTTCAGGTTACCACCCAGAGCTTAGAACACACTCTCACGCAGGTAGGGGGGTAGTGGGAAGGACTATAACTGCCCGAGGGGAAGAAACAAAAAGCGATCACGTGTGCATAGTAGTCCTAAGCCCTTGATGAAGAAATACTCAAGGCTCAAGTAGCTTACACATAAGAAGAGATCAACACAGAAACTCTTGTGTACATACTTCTTGAAAGGAGATAGAAAGATGAGAAGAGCTGTGAGAGTGTAAGAGAGAGAGAGAGCGAGAGAGAGAGAGAGAGAAAGAGAGAGAGAGAGAGAGAGAGAGCGAGAGAGAGAGCAAGCAGTAAGCCTATCCAAGGCCTCCAAGTCAGTTAATAATAAGCAGCCAATCAAAACACAGGCAGGACTAAAGAGGCTGAACAAAGACGCCCTCTACAGTATTAAAGTGCTGCAGCATTTAATAAAAGAACATAAAAACTACCTTTCTTGTATTTTAAAAAGAATAAAATGAATGCAATACTTATTTTATAAATCAGAAATGGGACTTTACCTATTTTTATTTGAATATTCTTTCTAAAAATTCTACAAATACAAACTTAGAACTGCTCTTAGACTTCTATAATAAGAGACAAAAAAACTTTTACTTATTGTACGGCACAACCTGTCAATATTTGTTTTAAAACCTAAAAAAAAGGAAAAAAATCAAGGAAGAAACCGGACTGGGTGATGTACAGCATGAACAGTGAAAATTATTTAACAAAATAAATGTTATTATCAACACAGGTGACATCAGATTGTAATGTACGAGCATTTTGTCAAAAAAAAAAGTAAATATCAATTTCAAAATATTAAGGAATCTTTGTTAAAAATGAATGTCATGAGGGTATTAAATATGTTTCAAATAAAGGTTTTAAATGTTCCAAATAGCAACATAGAGCATTTAGGACAGATAGCAAAGATACCAGAAAAGATACCAGAGAGGGAGAAGGGCACATGGAAAGCTACAGGTTACCATTTAAAGTCCCCAAAACACACACACACACACACACACACACACACACACACACACACACACACACACACACACACACACACACACACACAGTTCCTCGAACAGAGGCATTACTATTTAGCTAGGCATTCCCCCAAGACCACTGTGAATACCAACGCAAGGCCGTATTCAGTGAGTCTGAAAAAGGCGTACTTGCGAGACCACCTGTTTGATGCTGGAGGCTGGGTGGTAATAAACCACAACAGCAAATTTCAACATGGTGGAGTCTGAGTAAAACACTCAGGTGGGTTAACCATAAAATCCAGAGGAGGGAAACTTTATTCCAGAAACGCCTTTGAAATTATGAATGAACTGAACTACAAGAATCCCCACTGAGTAAACACGACTCAAATTTAAGTATATATTATATAGAACTATTACAATAGTACATTATCACAAAGCAGCCTGAAACCCCTGACAACACCCGAAGCGACAGTGGCAAGAAAAAACTCCCTGATATGTAATGCAGTTATATTAGAAAATAATCCCAGAAGGACCAAGACTCAGTGGGGGACTCATCCTCCTGGAGCGGCCGGGCAGCATCAACAGTGTAGAACACTAATGTACAGATAGTGTGATGATCAGGTAACCTGTATTTAACAATTTGAAAAAACTATAACAATTGGAAAACTGTAGAAGTCCATTAAGGGCATCCTGCAGGACTGCCAGTCCAATAAAAATCCAAGTTCAAGTTGAAGTAATTTATTTATAGAACGCTTTTTACTATAGTACATTGTCACAAAGCAGCTTTACAGTGTTATAAGCCTTTAAACCCCCAAAGAGCAAACTGAAGCAACAGTGGCAAGACAAAACTCCCTGTTATGTTAATATTTTAAGGAAGAAACCTTGTGAGGACCAAGACTCAGTGGGGGACTCATCCTCCTTGAGCGGCCGGGCAGCATCAACAGTGTACACTCAGTGTCCAGGTTCTATCCAGTTATTGTCGTAGCCGCAGTGCCCCGGCAGAGCCAGATCTAACACAGTTCTAAACGTCCCAAACGTGGCCAAAACTTATATGGCCAGTCTAAAACCGGCCACGTAAGAGTGTCGGTGGAGGCTGTTCATTAGCATCCAGTAACCCCTATAAACATGTCTTTAAATCCTAAAGCCTGAGAATGACAACAGGGAGTGAGTCTGCTTTAATACTGTATTTAAAACAGTCTGTATTACACTTTGAATATATACACCATGGTATCACCCAGCAGTGTTATTTTCAATTTTTCTATTTTTAGATCTCTTTTGCTGTCAAGCTGTTCACACACCGACAAGAAATATACTTTTGCTGCAGCGTCAGATGTTTATATCATATAAGCACTGCCTCAGAAGCAGCAGGTCTGCAGCTATTTATAACGTGACATATGGCTGGAGAGTTGCAAACCAAAATAAAACTTTAAAAAAAAAAAGGCACGGTGGCTTAGTGGTTGGCATGTTCTCCTCTCAGCACTAGGGATTCCCGGTTCGAATCCCAATCTGGGTGAAGTTTCCATGTTCTCCCCGTGTCCACGTGGGTTTCCTCCGGGTTCTCCGGTTTTTTCCCACAGTCCAAAAACATGGATAAAGTCAATTTCATTTCTGCAAATCGCCCCATCTAGAGTGTGTCTGTGTGAGTGAGTGTGTGTCCAGTGATAGATTGGCGTTCCTGTCCTGGGTGCTGCCCAGCGCCCGAAACGTTCTCCCCTAGATGGGCATGGGGAACCCCCCGCGACCCAAATAGAGGATAAAGCGGAAGATAATGAATGGCTGAATAAAAAAAAAGCTAAAACAAAAAAGTTCTATTACATGTTTAGCTCATCCTCAATTCCCTACCATAAAGCAGTCCGTTTTAATTTAGTCTTCATTTATGTTTTTGAATTAAATGTAATGTAAAACATACTTATATATTTTTTAAAGATTTGAACAGGTCCTGTAATACATTTATTCATCTAATAATGTTCACGAAAAAATTTTTAAGGATAATTAATATTAAAAAAACTATTAATATGGTACAAACATCCACAGAAAAAAAAAACCCTGCTCCCTTTCAAGACTTACATTACATCCAAATTACCCAGCACCACAAAGCAGCGGTTACAGACATTTGATAGCAAAGATGATTCTGTACAAGTTGCCAATTCAAAGAAGTGGCACACAATAGAGCTTCCTCTCCTTTATCAATACTGTTATTCAGGGCTGCACTGGTCAGTTCCTCTAGGGCAAAGTATAGATTACACCTGAAATGGATTACCTGAGAAACCAAAGCGTGGCAAGAATTCTAAAAGAGTTATACCATAAACCACGTTTATTCATTAGTGACTAAAACCAGTAAAATAGTAGCCATCAGACTCAATTACCAATTAATTATTTGATTTTTATCTCGGGCGGCTCGGAGGCTTAGTGGTTAGTATGTTCTCCTCTCAGTGCTAGGAATTCGCGGTTCGAGTCCCAATCTGGGTGGAGTTTCCATGTTCTCCCGTGTCCGTGTGGGTTTCCTCCGGGTTTTCCGGGTTTCTCCCACAGTGCAAAAACACGGCTTAAGTTGCCCCAGTTGTTAATAGTCTTTGGTAATGTTTTTCTTTCTGGTCATCTTTTTTTTTTCCAGTCATAACACCAAATAATACATGTGGCTGAATAGGGAAGTGACACAAGTGAAGGTTCCCTATGTACACAATGTTTTTAAATATACTTCCAGTATACAGTTACGTGTTCCTTCTCTAGAAATTCTAAAAATTGATATTTGCTTTCTGCTTATTGGTTCTACACTGACCCAAAGAACCTAATGGAACACCTTTTATTAGAACTCCTGAATAAAATCTGGGTTGAGTTAAATAGCATGGAACAAGAAACAGAATATGAAAGACCTGTTAAGGGGATTAAACGCCATATAGTATTAAAAAGCAGAGTTGGAGATAAGAAACCGCTAAGTCCACCACTAAATCTTAGAAACGTTTTCAGAACATTAAAAGCTCTTAACTTGAAATAAAACAAAATTATATATATATATATATATATATATATATATATATATATATATATATATATATATATATATATATATATATACTGTACACAAGCACACATACATACAGTATATATGTTGGTGGGGGTATACGTGGGGGTTCCTCATGCTCATCCAGGGAAGAACATTTCAGGCGCTGGGAGGATGCACCTGGAACAGGATGCCAATCCATCTCTGGGCTTATGCTACTCACTCACCAAGACAGACACACAAACACACTCTATATGGGGCAATTTGGAGACTTCCATTGACCTTGATCCATGTTTTTGGACTGTGGGAGGAAACCGGAGAACCCTGAGGAAGCCCACATGGACACGTGGTAAATATGGAAACTTTACCCAGATTGGGATTCGAACCGGGAATCCCTAGTGCTGAAAGGAGAACATGCCAACCACTATGCCACCCTGCTGCCCTCAATGCATAATCTTCATGCAGTATTTGTACAGTTTGTGGTTTGGATGGCAGAGCAGGTTAAGAGGAAAAACATTAAAAAAACATAAGGTTTTTAACGTGTGCTTGGGCCCATAATACAGCAATCACTGGAACGACGGCTGAAAATGTGTTGCATTAGGAAATTCAGTCACACCCTTCGCCCACAATGAAACTTAATCATAGATACTGACACACTCTCTGCAACATGTCAACATCTCTGTTTATAAAGTGTATGCTTTTACAGGATGTCTAGTTTAACTTCTCTCTGGCCGGAATCCAAATTACACAGAACTGTCTGAATAAAACCCTAATCAGCAGAATCTTATCTCACATTCGCCTGCAAAGTATTAACATAGAAGAAAATCCATCCATTATCTTCTGCTTTATCCTCTCCTAGGGTCGTTGGGGGGGGGGGGGTTCCCCATGCCCAGCCAGGGGAGGACGTTTCGGGTGCTGGGCAGATACACCCAGGACAGGGCGCCACTCTATCACTGGACACACAGTCACACACACAGACACTCTATATGGGGCAATGTGGAGAATTCAGTTAACCTTAATCCATGTTTTTGGACTGTGGGACAAAACTGGAGAACCCGGAGGAAACCCATACGGACACGGGGAGAACATGGAAACTCCACCCAGATTGGGATTCGAACTGGGAATCCCTAGTACTAAGCCACTGTGCTGTCCCATAAGAAGAAAATGTTTAACAAAATAGTATTCATTTATTAACATTTATTAAATTACAAATCTTTACCAACACATACAAAATACTACATCGGATATCTGCTTGCCTCACCGAAATACCGGTTTGGATAAAGGGCATCCATCCATCCATCCATCCATCATCTTCCACTTTATCCTCTACTAGGGTCGTGGGGGGGTTTCCCTATGCCCATCCAGGGGAGAACGTTTCGGGAGAATGGAATGGAGAATTCAATTGACCTTGATCCATGTTTTTGGACTGTGGGAGGAAACTGGAGAATTGCCCCATATAGAGTGTGTGAATGTTAGTGCCCAGTGACAGATTGGCACCCTGTCCTGGGTGTATCTGCCCAGCGCCCGAAACATTCTCATCTGGATGGGCATGGGGAACCCCCCCACAACCCTAATAGAGGATGAAGCAGAAGATAATGGATGGATGGAATTCCACACGGTTGGAGCAGCGACACTGCCACCCATCGACCTTAATTTAAATCTGAGTCCAGTGCCAGTAGACAGGAGAGTGCGGGAGGGGACATATAAATGAATAAGTTCCCTGAGTTAGGATGGGGCAAGTCTTTGGAATATTTTAAAGAATCAAGAAAATTTTATTATCATTAATATCACATGTGGTACATGGGACAAGAACGAAATTTTGGGTCACGGTCCCCGATTACCCTGTTCTTTTAAAGTTATAATTAAAATTGAAATTTTAAGGAGAAAATGAGATAAAATAAACAGTATATAGATGTGAAATATGAAATATAATAGAATATACAGCTATGAATATATTATATCCATATCTATCTATCTATCTATCTATCTATCTATCTATCTATATATATATATATATATATACACACAGACACACAATATACAATATAATATATAAAATATAATATATATACGCTTAGTGGTTAGCATGTTCTCCTCTCAGTGCTAGGGATTCCTGGTTCGAATCCCCATCTGAGTGGAGTTTCCATGTTCTTCCCGTGTCCATGTGGGTTTCCTCCGGGTTCTCCGGTTTCCTCCCACAGTCCAAAAACATGCATCAAGTTCTCCAAATCGCCCCATATAGGGTGTGTTTGTGTGTGAGTGAGTGTGTGCCCAGTAATAGGTTGGCGCCCTGTCCTGGGTGTATCTGCCCAGCGCCCGAGACGTTCTCCTCTGGATGGGCATGTGGACCTCCCCCCCCCTGCGAACCTAATAGAGGATAAAGCGGAAGATAATGGATGGATGGAGATATATATATATATATATATATATATATATATTCTTAAATATATCTTACTATATATAAATATATTTAAACTATATATAAAAAAATATAAGAAGTAGTATACAATAGATATAAACAAAGAATATAAATATGGCAGCATAAAATAAAATGTATATAAATGGTACATGTGAGATGAGATGATGGTATTATTCATTATCTTCTGGTATTATCATTATCTAGGTATTATTCATTCATTCATTATCTTCAGCTTTATCCTCTATTAGGTTCGCGGGGGGGGGGGTTCTCCATGCCCATCCAGGTGAGAACGTCTCAGGCGATGGGCAGATACACCCAGGACAGGGTGCCAACCTATCGCTGGGCACACACTCACACAAACACACTATATGGGGCAATTTGGAGAACTCGATTGACTTGATTCATGTTTTTGGACTGTGGGAGGAAAGTGGAGAACCCGGAGGAAACCCACACGTACACGGGGAGAACATGGAAACTCCACCCAGATGGGGATTCGAACCGGGAATCTTTAGCGCTGAGAGGAGAACGTGCTAACCACTAAGCCACCGTGCCGCCCAACATGATGAGGTATTAAAGGTACGCAAAAAAATCGTATATTAAATACGGGAAGAGACCGGGACCCAGTGACGTTCTTTCAAAACAGGTGTGATATGGGCAGACCGTTTTGTAAATGTGAGGGCCCCTGCAGCTGAATTTTGTCTATACTGGAGACGGTTGAGCAGAGTGGAAGGAATGCCACAAAGCAGCGAATAACAGAAATCATGTTGAGAGAAAACGAAAGCATGAAATGAAACCAACATTTCAGCATCAGAACCTGAGAGAAAATAACTGACCGGGAAACTAAACATGTGGTTTGTTTAAACACTTCGCTGGAAGCTCAGAACAGATCCTCAGACTTATAGACGCAGGGCGTTAATTCGAAATGCTACTTAGATTGCCATACCGTTCAGCAGCAGGATTAGCCATATCAAAAAGTCAACAAAGAATACAACTGTGCGTGGTCTGTTCGTATTGCTTACTTGTATTACATCTGTAATTATAAGTGGACAGCTGTCATTATTCAAAGCCTTTACCTTCACATAAACGAATGGGGCGGCACGGTGGCTTAGTGGTTAGCAGGTTCTCCCCTCAGCGCTTGGGATTCCCGGATTAAATCCCAATCTGGGTGGAGCTTCCATGTTCTCCCCATGTCTGTGTGGGTTTCCTCCGGGTTCTCCGGTTTCCTCTCACAGTCCAAAAACATGGATCAAGGTCAATTGAATTTTCCAAATTGCCCCATAAAGAGTGTGTTTGTGTGATTGAGTAAGTGTGTCCAGTAATAGATTGATTCTGTCCTGGGTGTATCTGCCGACCACCTGGGGCATTCTCCCCTGGATGGGCATGTGGAGCCCCACCGCGATCCTAGTAGTGGATAGGCTAGTAGGCTTGTGGTTAAGAAACCAGCCTTGTGACTTGAAGGTCCCAGGTTCGATTCCTGGTCCCACCATGTACTCTGGCTGAAGTGCCCTTGGGCAAGGCATCTAACCCAGTTGCCCCATAGGCGCCATATACAGGACTCTTAATCCTGTTGAGCTTGTGACCATTAAAGAACAGACTAAAGAGAATTTAGAAGTCTGCGAGAAAACAGATGATCTGCAGTATAACTGTAGAATTACAAAATGCATCTTTATATTAAATTAACTGAACTATCAATAGGGCGGCACGGTGGCTTAGTGGTTGGCATGTTCTCCTCTCAGTGCTAGGGATTCCCGTTTCAAATCCCAATCTGGGTGGAGTTTCCATGTTCTCCCCGTGTCCGCGTGGGTTTCCTCCAAGTTCACCGGTTTCCTCCCATAGTCCAAAAACGTGGTAAACTGAATGCTCTAAATTGCCCCATATAGAGTGTGTTTGTGTGAGTGAGTGTGTGCCCAGTGATAGATTGGCACCCTGTCCTGAGTTTATCTGCCCAGCGCCCGAAATGTTCTCCCCTGGATGTGCATGAGGAACCCACGACCCCAGTACAGGATAAAGCAGAAGATAATGGATGGATAGATGAAGTATAAATAAACAGGACTGTAGCCAGAAGGAGGTATATCAGATAAAGTGACCAGTAGAGCATAAACAAAAGATATCAAAATGATATCAAGCATGAAAATCGGTATAATGAGTCAATCTCAGCAGTCTCAGTCTCATGGGTTCACAGACTATTGAACAATCATGATCATATTAAAGGCTGCTGCTGATTGGCACTGTGGTTATCATGTCCCAACATTAAAAACAAGCCATGATGCGACATGTGATGAAACGAGCGGACATGATCACAAGACTATTTTAACTTATGAGTTTCTGCTTAGGTCACATTATTTGCCAAATTTCTCCTTTAAAGGAAAATGAAAGCGACATTTTTAGGTTTTCAAGAATAATCACCCAACTTGTGATCAAAGGAATGATGGTGGGGGAATTCCTAAAATTCCTGATACAGAATGAGGAGGTTCTGGTGTTTCATTTCACTGGAATGACAGCCATGTCCTATTCACCAACGATTAACTCATTAAACTACTCACTCCATTACTCACTTCCCTCCATTGGCTCCCTGTAGCTGCTGCATTCAGTACAAGTCACTGACTCTGGTCTACAGGACCATTTCTGGATCTGCCCCATCTTACCTTCACTCCATCTTTTTAAAATACACTCCGACTCGTTCACTTTACTCCAGTGATGATTGCCGTCTAGTGGTTCCCCCTTACAGAGGAGCTAATTCTCACTCCGTGGCGTTCATCCATCCATCCATCCATCCATCCATTTATTATCTTCCGCTTTATCCTCTATTAGGGTCGCGGTGGGGTTCTTCATGCCATCCAGGGGAGAACGTCTCGGGCGCTGGGCAGATACACCCAGGACAGGGTGCCAATCCATCGCTGGGCACACACTCATTCAAACAAACACACCCTAAACGGGGCAATTTTGGAAAATTCAATTGACTTGGTCCATGTTTTTGGACTGTGGGAGGAAACCGGAGAACCCAGAGGAAGCCCACACATACACAGGGAGAACATGGAAACTCCACCCATATCGGGATTCGAACCGGGAATCCCTAGTGCTGAGAGACGAACGTGCTAACCACTAAACCCTCCAAAATGCAAAATGGTGGAACCATCTTCCCAACTCTGTCCGTAAGGCAGGGTCACTAAAAATTTCTAAGAAACTACTAAAGACGTATCTTTTTAACAAATACCTGTTGGAGGGAGGAAAAAAGGGATGGGGGAGCACAGCATCCTATAACGATCAGGTTTGATAATTCTACAGTGTAGGTGGTTTTCTTCGTAACTACGGACTTGTGATGTTCTCATTCGTAAGTCGCTTTGGATAAAAGCATCTGCTAAATATGCTGTGCTTTATTGTCAGCTCTAACTGCTTTCCTCATCTGTTTCTTTTGAGGTGTGGCCAGTTTCCTGGAGGTGGAGTCAGACCTTCATCCATGGCTCTGATAACTTGAACTTGAACCTGAACTAAATGACTAAATGTAAGTGTAAACTCAGCATATAGTTCACTCATATGAATATAAACCCAGGTAAACCATGAGATACCCCAACAAGACATGTCAACATCACTAACTACAATAACAGTATCCATTTATGTTATTATGACTGGAGCTCTAGGGATTCCCGGTTTGAATCTCAGTCTGGGTGGAGTTTCCATGTTCTCCTTTGTCTGCGTGGGTTTAATCTGGGTTCAAGTCAATTAAATTCAAGTCATATTGCTCCATATAGAGTGTGTGTGTATGTGTGTGTGAGAGTGAGTGAGTGAGTGCCCAGTCATAGATTGGTGTCCTGTCCTGGGTGTATCTGCACAGCGCCCGATGCCTGGATGGGCATGGGGAACCCCCCAGCGACCCTATTAGAGGATAAAGCAGAAGATAATGGATGAATGGATTGCTGGAGCTTTAAAATTGCTAAAGAAAAGCGATTAGACATGACTTTGTTCAAGAGGCGTGGTCCACTAGTCCTAATTACTATATGAACGCCATCCAACAATGTCCACCAGTTCACCAATCAACATTTTTTAGGAATGTGGGAGAAAACTGGACTCCCTCATGGGTCTGGAAGCAGACCACCCATGACCCTAGTTCACCCCATCCAAAAACTGAAAGGAATGCTAACTGCAGCACTACGGTGCGGCCAATCTCGGCTCTTGTAGACTTTCAGACTTTCCTTTTATTCATTTTAACCTTGTTTATTAATATCAATCACAACAAACCTTTCTTTCCTTTTTTAAGTCAGCATTTAACACACACACGCCGGGAAATACCAACAAGCTATTAACAAATTTCAACTTAATGATCGTCAGATCCACCCCATTTGTGCATTTTGGTTTGCTTTGATGTTATCTTTAGATTTTATCATTAAGACAGGCGCCAGGGGTTTGGGCATTATTCATGTAAATCCCCTGCTGCCCCAGTGATCTTGAGTTTAGGGCTCTGAGGGCCATACTAAACCAACAAAGTACCAACGAAGAGGGTGTGATTTATTGTGAAAAAATCATAACAAATAAGTGTTATCGCAACCAAAGGGCACATTTATAAAAACAAGTTGGATTTATAAAAGTGTTTATTTAAAAATAATTTATTAATACACTGGTCTTCAGTGGTTAGTGGTTAGCATGTTCTCCTCTCAGTGCTAGGGATTCCTGGTTCGAATCCCAATCTTGGTGGAGTTTCCATGTTCCCCCCGTGACCGCGTGGGTTTCCTCCGGGTTCTCCGGTTTCCTCCCACAGTCCCAAAAACATGGATCAAGGTCAAGTGAATTCTCCAAATTGCCCCATATAGAGTGTGTCTGTGTGAGTGAGTGTGTGCCCAGCGATTGGCACCCTGTCCTGGGTCTATCTTCCCAGCGCCTAAAACGTTCTCCCCTGGATGGGTATGGGGAACCTAATAGAGGATAAAGCGGAAGATAATGGATGGATGTATTCTAGACCGTTTTTATTTTTAATGAACATTAATTGCTAAGTAATGGGATACCAGTTTAGTGCTATTTATATTCTCCTGTTTTTTGTTTAAATGTTATAGAATGCAATTAAACTAATAAAGACATCATTATTAATGTTAATTAATTAACATTAATTAAAAATTAATTAATAAAAAATTTAAAATACCACTTTTACAAATACCACAAAAACACTATTCATAAATACCAGACAAGCATAAAAAATCTTTAAAAAAAAAATCTAACCAACCTGAGTCCAACATCCAAATGCAGAGACTAGAAATGGCTTTAAATGGATTCAACAGCAACACTGTAATCTAAAGACTGAGATCTCAAACTACAAACGATGTGTAATTTTGCAAACTGCCGCCCAATCTTTAACCGAATCTCCTATTAACCAAAACTGGGAAGGAGCTGAAAATGATGCTGAACAGACAGAAAAAGAATGACAAAAGATAAGAGGACATAACATGACCTCATACATTAAACCACACCCAGCACATCTGACCTCAAAACTTAAGCAATGCAGCAGCGTGCACACTCTAAAGATAATTAACCGAGCCACATGTGCAATTCACATTTAAATTATTCAGCACAAATAAAGTGAAATTCAGCTTTTAATCAAAGTCACTTAAAATAATTCCTACATACTGAAACACATATCAGTTTATCATTATTAGTATTGTAGGAAGGGCGGCTTAGTGGTTAGCACATTCGCCTCAGCACTAGGGATTCCCGGTTCGAATCCCAATCTGGGTGGAGTTTCCATGTTATCCCCATGTCCACATGGGTTTCCTCCCACTTTCCAAAAAAAAAAAAAAAAAATGGATCAAGTCAATTGGGCTCTCCAAATTGCCCCATATAGAGTGTGTCTGTGTGAGTGTGTGCCCAGCGATAGATTGGCATCCTGTTCTGGGTGTATCTGCCCAGAGACGTTCTCCCCTGGATGGGCATGGGAACCCCCCCGCACCCCCCTGCGACCCTAATAGAGGATAAAAGGGGAGAGAGTTCATTACGTGGGTGCAGTAGCTCAGTGGTTAGGGTGTTGGGCTATCAATCTGAAGGTTGGGGGTTCAAATCCGAGGTCCACTGAAGTTACCAGTGTGGGTCCTTGAGCAAGGCCCTTAACCCTCATTTATCCAGGGATGTTGTGATTAACCCTGTGCTCACCTTGTAAGTTGCAAATGACCAAATATAAATTTAATGTAATATAATGGCATTACACTTAAGTTTGGTCATTTAGTAGATGCTAAATGTTTACTTTTATGTTGGGGTCAGAACACAGGGTTACATACAGCATCCCTGGAGCAATAAGGGTTAAGGGACAGGTTGGTAACATCAGTGGAATTGGGATTTAAACCCACAACCTATAGATTGATAGCCCAACACCTAAACCACAGAGCTACCACACCTACATACAGTATACTGTACAATCCCAGTGCTTATTCATCAAATGCCATGGAAACACCCTAGACAGGTTGCCAGTCCCTTGCAAGACAAACACAAATACACGTACTTGTATAAATTTACACCTAGGGTCTACGGTGTACCTACGTATCTATGGTTTCCCCAACACCTGGCTTCAAACTTTTTAAAGAAACACTAGAAGGAAACTCTAATAGACACAAGACATAACAAACCTTACAAAAAAGATCAGAAAATAAAGCATGAGTTCGACTTCAAGTTGTTTATTAGCTTTGAACTCTTGTATTAAGCAATTCTGCAGCAAAGGGGAATTGACACACTTTGTTATTGTAAGATTGTGACTCCCCTGTGAGATGACGCAGCAGCTTTGCTCCCAGTGGTACAGAACCCAAATCATAGCACTTTCCTGCTGAGAAACCCTGCCTGAGTACTCCAAAATGTAATTTAATAAACACTCAAGAGTTTACTGTTACAGTTACTGACTCAGGAGGTTTTATTATTGCTTATCAGCTTATTCAACAAATCTGAACAAAACCACAGAAAAATATTATCATCTTATAATGATGCCTTATTTTCCATATGTTAGTGACAATATGGTATGCAAATCTATATATATATATATATATATATATATATATATATATATATAGTCCTATGTTACATATAGATTAATACTATCGTGAAGTTAAAAAGCAAACTAAACCTGATACAATATTAGTTTGCCAAAAAGTATTTCAGGTTAATTTTATTTTATTGTACATTGTATATATATTTTATATATATAAGAGGGCCACTGCTTAATACTGTTCTATACCTGGACCAGACCATTACATTCTGAATTGAAAAGGTTATTTTGGAACATCCTGCAATATATATAGAAATATATAAATATATATATATAGATGTATATATAGTTGTGCTCTAAAATCGAGAGGGAATTTTTAAAATGTAAGTGACTAATTCTTAATTGTCTGTAAATAATTTGGGAGTCATAATTATTTCATACATTTCCCTGTATGATATGCATAAGTATATTCAATTATTTTCATTAATTAAAAATATAGTATTAAAATATATGTACATTAAATAAGAAATAGATTGCACAGTGCGTCAGGTAATAGTATGATATTGCACATTATTCATCATTTGGAATAGCATCTTTGCATCTGTTTAGGATCAAAATACATTAAAAAAAATGTAAATGTATTTTGATCTTTGAATGAATAAATTGTTTTGTTCGTTATCTGTCTTTTGTTTATTTGCTTGTAACACTCATGATCACATTTTATTTGGAAAATCCTAATATAGGGCGGCACGGTGGCTTAGTGGTTAGCACGTTCGTCTCTCAGCGCTAGGGATTCTCGGTTCGAATCCCCATCTGGGTGGAGTTTCCATGTTCTCCCCGTGTCTGCGTGGGTTTCCTCCGGGTTCTCCGGTTTCCTCCCATAGTCCAAAAACATGGATCAAGGTTAATTGAATTCTCAAAATTGCCCCATATAGAGTGTGTCTGTGTGAGTAAGTGTGTGCCCAGCGATGGATTGGCGCCCTGTCCTGGGTGTATCTGCCCAGCGCCCAAGATGTTCTCCCCTGGATGGGCATGGGGAACCCCACCGCGACCCTAATAGAGGATAAAGCGGGAGATAATGAATGAATGAATCTTTCTTCTATTAATTAGTAACTTTGGATGTATTTTAAGCTGCTGACAATACAACACAGTGCTGTAGAGTTAAACAGTAATTAAACTGAACTGAATAACATCAACAACATGTAGAAAGTCAATATAAAATATACAGTGGGTTGCAAAAGTATTCATACCCCTTGAACTTTTCCATATTTTGTCACATTACAACCACAAACATAAATATATTTCACTGGAATTTAATGTGAAAGACCAACACAAAGTGGTATACAATTGTGAAGTGGAATGAAAGTTATACATGAATCAACAATTTTTTTACAAATAAAAAACTGAAAAGTGCGATGTGCAAAATTATTCAGCCC
>JAFMOD010000581.1:1420-29017 GCA_019802435.1 Corydoras maculifer | reverse complement strand
GCATAAAAGACATCATACACATACACATATATACACACACACACACACACACACACACAGACACATACCACACGCGCACGCACACACGCGCGCGCACGCACACACACACACACACACACACACACACACACACACACACACACACACCAAGCATAAAAGACATAGTAAGGAAAAGAAAGGAAGAAAGCAGCACAGCTAGGACCTTGGCAGCTTTTTGAAACAGCGCTCCCAAGCATATAATTCACTCTGTTCTTCTTCCCTTCAATCCTATAAACTACACTGCGGCAGCGGAACAGTTGCTCGCCCTCCGAATACACTTTACACCACATTCCCATAGAACTAAAAAGAAGGCAAAAGAAGCTACTTCATTATAAAACCATGAAACTCCGTTCCCTCCGCAACAGTGTGGGACAGACGGGGAGTGATGATGAATTTCAACTGCACAGTGAAGTGAGCAGAGACCACGGTACCAATTACAACATTTCTGTACTGGTATTTACTTGCTATTCTAAGCCTATGTATTTTTAAGATATATACCCCCATGCTTTTGCAACAGTCCATTATTATACATACCACCAATCACGTTTACTGATATATAACTTCTTAACTTCTAAATTTAACTCCCACATTCCCCACAGTATCATCACCCAACATTTTAAAACAGTAAACATTAAGTAAATAAGTAATTTACCATACATCATAAATATATTCTCTAGTGGGTGGCACGGTGGTTTAGTGGTTAGCATGTTCTCCTCCCAGCGCTGGGGATCCCTGGTTCGAATCTCAATCTGGGTGGAGTTTCCATGTTCTCCCCGTGTCCATGTGGGTTTCCTCCGGGTTCTCCGGTTTCCTCCCAAAGTCCAAAAACATGGATCACGTTCAATTGAGGTGGCACGGTGGCTTAGTACGTTCTTCTCTCAGCACTAGGGATTCCAGGTTCGAATCCCCATCTGAGTGGAGTTTCCATGTTCTCCCCGTGGTCGTGTGGGTTTCCTTCGGGTTCTCCGGTTCTCATGCAGAACCTTTACGCCGGGATGTGTTTAGATAAGGGGATTGGAATGGTCGTAGCAGAAACATGCTTTTATGTTCTGTAGAATGTTTATTGTTGGTTTGTATATATATTGTGGCTCATTGCTTCACTAGTCAATTGAGTGCATGATGCCTTTTGGATCTCAAAGCAGAGTAATTATCCCAAATCCATCCATTATCTTCCGCTTTATCCTCTATTAGGGTCGCGGGGGGGGTTCCCCATGCCCATCCAGGGGAGAATTTTCCGGACGCTGGGCAAATACACCCAGGACAGGGTGCCAATCTATCGCTGGGCACACACACTCACTCACACAAACACACTCTATATGGGGCAATTTGGAGAATTCAATTGACCTTGATCCATGTTTTTGGACTGTGGGATGAAACCAGAGAACCCGGAGGAAACCCACACAGACACGGGGAGAACATGGAAACTCCACCCAGATGGGAATTCGAACCGGGAATCCCTAGCACTGAGAGGAGAACATGCCAACCACTAAGCCACCATATATATACAAAATGAATAATTAAATAAAGCTATGAAACTCTCTTAGAATCCTCCAACATTCTGTCTTCTTTAATCATATACAGTTTTATTGGAAAGGTTCTGGTTGCCATGTTGAAGATTGGAAAAAGTGACTTGCTGTGTCCCAATAATTTATATTATTTTAATTAAAACAAAATACAGTTTAGGTAAATTAGGACTGGCTCATTAAAGAAACTTTACAAAGTTTGGGACCCTTTCTTGGACTATGTTGCCAAAATTTCCACTCTGGACTGCCCTTAATCAGCAGAGCTTTTATTGTTTACCTTTCCCTGTGACTTCTCTCTAGTCTTCATGCTATAAAGATGACTGGCCTACAATCTTTTATTTATTTCTTTATTATTCATTTTTCATTTTTGTTTATTATTTGGGCGGCACGGTGGCTTAGTGGTTAGCATGTTCTCCTCTCAGCGCTAGGGATTCCCGGTTCGAATCCCCATCTGGGTGGAGTTTCCATGTTCTCCCTGTGTCCGCGTGGGTTTCCTCCGGGTTCTCCGGTTTCCTCCCACAGTCCAAAAACATGGATCAAGTCAATGGAATTCTCCAAATTGCCCCATATAGTGTGTTTGTGTGAGTGAGTGTGTGCACAGTGATAGATTGGTGTCCTGTCCTGGGTCTATCTGCCCAACACAGCGACCCTAATAGAGGATAAAGCAGATGATAATAGATGGATGGATGTAGAGTAAAAAGAGATCCTACAGTTTTTTAAAAAACCCAAGATTACATGTAGTTCTCATTTAGAACCTTTAAAAGTGACTTCATGTATGCATACATGCAACACACACACACACACACACACACACAAACGCTCCTCCTACCGATGATCTGTGTCACAGCGCTGAGCCTCCTCAAGAGCTTCTCCAGAGCCATTTTGCTCATTTTCATCCACAGCATCGCAGCGAGTTGGAAGAGAAGAGCGCAGACAGTGAGGATGCTGCTGCTGCTGGAAAACGTAAAGGAAAGAAAGAAAAGGATGAGAACGGATGAGGCACAAGAGAAGAGAGACAGAAAGGGGTTGGGATGAGGAACACTGCTATACATCCACATGCAACCACACACAGGCCTGAGATAGTCAGTGCACACACATGCGGCGTGGAAGCCCCCCCCCCCCCTCGACTCCCCCCACCGCAAAGTCACTGCAGCATCGGCAGAGGGACACATACTGCATCTGATCATGCGCAGGAATAGTCTTTGCTTCTACTGGACATTGCTCACATGAACTGACCTTTTAGATGATGCACACACGTTTACTGTTTTATATTCTGCATATGTATATATATATTTATATATAAATATATATATATATATATATATATATATATATATATATATATATATATATATATATATATATATATATATATATATATATATACAGAATATATGGCATTATATTAGCATGTGCTCATCTCAGCACTGGGTGGAGTTTCCATGTTTTCCCCATGTCCACGTGGGTTTCCTCCGGGTTCTCCGGTTTCCTCCCACAGTCCAAAAACATGGATCAAGGTCAAATGAATTCTCCAAATTGCCCCATATAGAGAGTGTGTGTGTGTGCCCAGTGAAAGTTCTCCCCTTATTTTTATAAATAATTAAAAAAATTTTTTTTAAATAAAACAGTTTCAGATTTAATAATTCTATAGTGCTACAGTGTTATTCTTTTTTGTAAGTCACTTTGTATGAAAGCATCTGCTGAATGACTAAATGTAAATGTATTGATTTATGTTTCCAAACTGTTATATATATATATATATATATATATATATATATATATATATATATATATATATATATATATATATATATATATATATATATATATATATATATATATATATATATATATATATATATATATATATATATAGGCAAACTGTGCTAATGAAAAAAAAATGAATTGTGTAAAATCACATGCTAAAGGAATGGCTCTCCATCTCAATAAGCTCCATATGACATGCAACTTTCTAATTATGTTGAAATATGCTTCTCACACCGGGCTGAATATACAAACACACAGACATCAGATGACTGGGATAAGCAGAAGTTACAGCCTGCAGCAGCTCTCTGTGTACCTAGATATACCACAACATTTCACTTTCAAACAAAACAGCAAAGAATTTTGCTTTAATTTTTATTTACGTGTTAAATTTCCGTTAACTGATTTCTCAAGTTTAACATTCAGAGAGGAATTTTTTCATTTTAAGTTCTGATATCAGGCGGCACGGTGGCTTAGTGTTTAGCATGTTCTCCTCTCATTGCTAGGGATTCCCGGTTTGAATCCCAATCTGGGTGGAGTTTCCATGTTCTCCCTGTGTCTGTGTGAGTTTCCTCCGGGTTCTCCGGTTTCCTCCCACAGTCCAAAAACATGGATCAAATCAAGTGATTTCCCCAAATTGCCCCATATAGAGTGTGTCTGTGTGAGTGTGAGACGCCCCCCCCCCCCCCGCCGTGACCCTAATAGACGATAAAGCGGAAGATAATGGATGGATGGAAGCTTTGATATCAATGCCACATTCATTGTGTTCAATGCTATTGCAATTAGGCAGAAGATAATGAATGAACGAATGAATGAATGAATTAATGAAGCCAAAGCCCGACCATGCCAACAGGAACTTAAAAATTGGAGCGATAACCACATGAGCAACGCCCTGAGGAACAACATGTTTAGGTATTTCATTAAGAAAATGCAAAATATGTATATATATGGGTGGCACGGTGGCTTCGTGGTTGGCATGTTTTCCTCTCAGCTCTAGGGATTCCCAGTTCGAATCCCCATCTGGGTGGAGTTTCCATGTTCTCCCCGTGTCTACGTGGGTTTCCTCTGGGTTCTCTGGTTTCCTCCCACAGTCCAAAAACATGGATCAAGTTAATTGATTTCTCAAAAAAATTGTCCCATATAGAGTGTGTCTGTGTGAGTAAGTGTGTGCCCAGCGATAGATTGGCGTCCTGTCCTGGGTGTATCTGCCCAGCGCCCGAAACATTCTCCCCTGGATGGGCATGGGGGAACCCCACCGCGACCCTAATAGAGGATAAGCAGGAGATAATGAATGAATGAATGAATGAATGTATATATATGGGCGGCATGATGGCTTAGTGGTTAGCATGTTCTCCCCTCAGCTCTGGGGATTCCCAGTTCGAATCCCCATCTGGGTAGAAGTTTCCATGTTCTCCCCGTGTCCACGTGGGTTTCCTCTGGGTTCTCTGGTTTCCTCCCACAGTCCAAAAACATGGATCAAGATTAATTGAGTTCTCCAAATTGCCCCATATAGAGTGTGTCTGTGTGAGTGAGTGTGTCCAGCAATAGATTGGTGTCCTGTCCTGGGTCTATCTGCCCAGCGCCTGGGATTTTCTCCCCTGGATGGGCATGGGGAACCCCACCGTCACCCTAATAGAGGATAAAACGGAAAATAATGGATGGATGGACATATTTAAAGAGAAAAAATTGTGTAATCATGAGTCTAAAAATACACTTAGATCTCAAAAACTTTTTCTGGAGTTGGTCATTATTAGAAAGTTAATGATCGAATTAATCAAAATGAATTCCATGTACTCCTTAAACAAACACATTGTATTGCCAACCAACAAAAACCAGTCAGGTTTCTACAATATTCAAGTTGAAAACAGGACATAAAGATGCGTGTATTTTAAAAACAGACTCTGTTCTGTTAATTATATCAAAATTGACGAACAACAAGCAAACATTGGTTTTAAATCGGTTGCAGCTACAAGGCTCATTATTTCCCAATGACAGAGCAATTCAAGGGTAAGTTTGCAGAGTAAAGATTGAGGCATTAAGCATTATATATACAATTTTATAAACTCCTTCCTTAAGACTACACATTCACACGTTGCAGCGTTGTTATCGGCTGCAGTGTTTATGATTTGATTTGTTTAATATTCGATAAACAACAAACCAGTCGATATATCTGAGCGTGTTTACTTACAGGAAGCCCGCCGTGTTGCTCAGCCGCTGAAAATAATGAGGCTTTGGCGCCATCTTGCGGTCCAACATCATTTAACATCAAATTACTGTTGACCCAGCGTCAGTGTTCTGGACAACGTAGAAGAAATTCAGTCCGAATTTCCATCCATCCATCATCTTACGTTTTACCCTCTATCAGGGTAGCGGGGGAGGGGGGGGGTTCCCCATGCCCATCCAGGGGAGAACGTTTCAGGTGCTGGGCAGATACACCCAGGACAGGGCGCCAATCTATCACTGGACACACACTCACTCACACAGACACACAAACACAAACTCTATATGGGGCAATTTGGAGACTTGATCCATGTCTTTGGACTGTGGGAGGAAACCGAAGAACCTGGAGGAAACCCACGCGGACACGGGGAGAACATGAAAACTCCACCCAGATTAGGATTTCAACTGGGAATCCCTAGTGCTGAGAGGAGAACATGCTAAACACTAAGCCACCGTGCTGCTTTCAATCAGAATTTGGTTGTTAAAATCATACAATTACAAAACTATATGTTTAACAGCACGAGTTAGAATGTGTGTTAAGGTAAATAGGATTATTAATTTGAATAAAGGTTTGTATTCGGGGTTGTGTATCTATCCATCATCCATTATCACCTGCTTCATCCTCTATTAGGGTCGCAGGGGGGGGATTCCCCATGCCCATCCAGAGGAGAACGTCTCGGGCGCTGGGCAGATCGCCAATCTATCACTCGACACACACTCTCACAAAGACGCACTCTATATGGGGCAATTTGGAGAATTCAATTGACCTTGATCCATGTTTTTGGACTGTGGAAGGAAACCGGAGAACCCGGAGGAAACCCACATGGACACGGGGAGAACATGGAAACTCCACCCAGATTGGGATTCGAACCGGGAATCCCTAGTGCTGAGAGGAGAACATGCTAACCACTAAGCCACCGTGCTGCCCCTATTCAGGGTTGTAAGACACATAAATATCTTCCTTTAAACAATCGCTGACTAGAAAACGACTTTTTATTCATGTTTATTTGAGAAGTGGTCCAAGTCATGTGTTTCACAATTCAGCCAATCAGAAACAAGAAGCACGTTTCAGAAGGTACAGGATTTCAAGAAATGTTCATTCATTCACTGAGATGACATTCATTATCTTCAGCTTTATGCTATATTAGGTTCCCCACGCCCATCCAGGGCAGAACATTTTAGGCGCTGGGCAGATACACTCAGGACAGGGCGCCAATATATCATTGGACACACACACTCTATATGGGGCAATTTGGAGAATTGAAATCACCTTAAATCCATGTTTTTGGATTGTGGGAGGAAACCATAGAATCCGGAGGAAACCCATGCGGATTCAAACCTGGACCCCAGCACCGAGAGGCGAACGTTCTAACCACTAAACCACTGTGCCGCCCCAATTTAGAACATCCATCCATCAATCCATCTTTTATCTTCTGCTTTATCCTGTACTAGGGTCGCGGGGGGGGGGGGGTTCCCCATGCCCATCCAGGGGAGAACGTTTCAGGCGCTGGGCAGATACACCCAGGACAGAACACCAATCTATCACTGAGCAAACACTCACTCACACAGACACACTCTATATGGGGCAATTTGGAGAAATCAATTGACCGCGAATCCATGCTTTTGGACTGTGGGAGGAAACCAGAGAACCCAGAGGAAACCCACGCAGACACAGGGAGAACATAGAAACTCCACCCAGATTGAGATTTGAATCGGGAATCCCTAGTGCTGAGAGGAGAACATTGATTCATCCATTATCTTCTGCTTTATCCTCTATTAGGGTCGCGGTGGGGTTCCCCATGCCCATCCAGGGGAGAACGTCTCGGGCGCTGGGCAGATAGACCCAGGACAGGGCGCCTATCTATCCCTGGGCACACACTCACTCACACAGACACACTCTATATGGGGCAATTTTTTTGAGAATTCAATTAACTTGATCCATGTTTATGGACTGTGGGAGGAAACCGGAGAACCAGGAGGAAACCCATGCAGACACGGGGAGAACATGGAAACTCCACCCAGATGGGGATTCAAACCGGGAATCCCCAGTGCTGAGAGGAGAACATGCTAACCACTAAACCACCATGCCGCCCATGTACAATACATACAGTATAAGAGGAATAAAATGAATCAAATACAGCACTTATGAGATCAGTGTGGCAGGTGTTTTAAGGAGCAGGGACGACCTGCATTGCGGGGAGTTGGTCCACTCGTCCCGTTTGCCCCCCCTCATGCTGAAAAGCACTTCCCGCTGCGCCACAAATTAACTGAAAGCAGCGAAGCTGTTTTATTGTAATTGGGGCAATAAAATTGCATTTTAAGTGCCCTTGATGATGCCTCAGTCCGCGTTTCTATTAATCTTGCTCTAGTGTCTTGGGGCTAGTTTTTATTGTGTATTGCTGAACTGCGCCTGAAGAATAACGACGTCGTTAAGTTTTAAAAATATCACCAAAAAAACACTATAAATTACAATGAATTATAAATTACAAAGGCGGCACGGTGGCTTAGTGGTTAGCATGTTCTCCTCTCAGCACTAGGGATTCCCGGTTCGAATCCCCATCTGGGTGGAGTTTCCATGTTTTCCCCGTGTCTGTGTGGGTTTCCTCCGGGTTCTCCGGTTTCCTCCCACAGTCCAAAAACATGGATCAAGTTCATTGAATTCTCTAAATTGCCCCATATAGAGTGTGTCTGTGTGAGTGAGTGTGTGCCCAGCGATGGATTGGCGCCCTGTCCTGGGTCTATCTGCCCAGCGCCCGAGACATTCTCCCCTGGATGGGCATGGGGAACCCCACCACGACCCTAATAGAGGATAAGCGGGAGATAATGAATGAATGAATATAAATTACAAGCTGCATCGCAAAAAAGTGGCCAGATTAGTGAAAATAAACTATTTCCTTCTGTAAATGTTTTATTTTGTCAGGTTTAAGATAAGAGTGTTGACAGAATGTTCGTTTAAAACTAATCGCTTTCTTGTACAATTATATTTTTGATTGATTTTTTTGTGAGTAATATTATTTATAACAGTGGTTCTCAAACTGGGCGACACGGTGGCTTAGTGGTTAGCACGTTCGCCTCTCAGCACTAGGGATTCCCGGTTCGAATCCCCATCTGGGTGGAGTTTCCATGTTCTCCCCATGTCCACGTGGGTTTCCTCCGGGTTCTCCAGTTTCCTCCCACAGTCCAAAAACATGGATCAAGTCAATTGAGTTCTCCAATTTGCCCCATATAAAGTGTGTCTGTGTGAGTGAGTGTGTGCCCAGTGATAGATTGGTGCCCTGTCCTGGGTCTATCTGACCAGCACCCGAAACGTTCTCCCCTGGATGGTCATGGGGAACCCCACCGCGACCCTAATAGAGGATGAAGCGGGAGATAATGAATAAATGAGTTTCCATGTTCATCCTGTGTCCGCGTGGGTTTCCTCTGGGTTCTCCGGTTTCCTCCCACAGTCCAAAAACATGGATCAAGTCAATTGATTTCTCCAAATTGCCCCATACAGAGTGTGTTCGTGTGAGTGAGTGTGTGTCCAGTGATACATTGGTGCCCTGTCCTGGGTCTATCTGCCCAGCGCCCGAAATGTTCTCCCCTGGATGGGCATGGGGAACCCCACCGCGACCCTAATAGAGGATAAAGCGGGAGATAATGGATGGATGGGTTCTCAAACTTTTCCGACCAAGAACCACCCGCTGTCAAACCAAAACGTCCAAGTACCGCCAATGTTTTCGTCAAGGAACGACATGGAGAACATCAGTTAGGTGTGAGTGTATATTAAACTAATAAGATGGCAGTAATAAGATGGCAGGCAGCACGGTGGCTTAGTGGTTAGCATGTTCGCCTCTCAGCGCTGGGATCCAGTTTTTATGTTCTCCTCATGTCTACATTGGTTTTCTCCAGGTTCTCCGGTTTCCTCCCACAGTCCAACAACATGGCTTCACGGTAAAATAAAATGCTCTAAATTGCCCCATATGGAGTGAGTGTTGGCGCCCTGTTCTGGGTGTATCTCCCCAGTGCCCCAACGTTCTCCCCTGGATGGGCATGAAGAACCTTACCATGTTCCTAGTAGAGGATAAAGCTGAAGATAATGAGATGAGATTGAATTCTTGTTATTGCTAAATCGCTGTAGCTCAATTATAAGGGTGTTGGGCTATCAATCTGAAGGTTGTGGGTTCAAATCCCAGGTCCACTAAAGTTACCAATGAGGGTCATCGGGCAAGACCCCTAACCCTGATTGCTCCAGGGGGCGCTGTATCAACCCTGACTCCAACGAGTCACTTCAGATAAGTGTCTGCTAAAATGACCCAATGTAAATGTGAAGCACGCTGTTAGAACTTCCACATCATTGTCCTTTTAGAAATAAGTGAGAATAAATGTCCATCCGGGCGGCACGGTGGCTTAGTGGTTAGCATGTTCTCCTCTCAGCGCTAGGGATTCCCGGTTCGAATCCCCATCTGGGTGGAGTTTCCATGTTCTCCCTGTGTCTGCGTGGGTTTCCTCCGGGTCCTCCGGTTTCCTCCCACAGTCCAAAAACATGAATCAGGTCGATTGGGTTCTCCAAATTGCCCCATATAGAGTGTGTATGTGTGCGTGTCTGTGTAAGTGAGTGTGTGCCCAGCGATAGATTGGCGCCCTGTCCTGGGTGTATCTGCCCAGCCCCCGAAACGTTCTCCCCTGAATGGGCATGAGGAACCCCCCCCCTACCCTAGTATAGGATAAAGCGGAAGATAATGAATGAATAAATGAATGAATGAAATGTCCATTCATCCATTGTCTTCAGCTTTATCCTCTATTAGGGTCGAGGGGGGGTTCCCCATGCCCATCCAGGGGAGAACGTTTTGGGCACTGGGCAGATACACCCAGGACAGGACAACAATCTATAACTGGGTACACAAAGACACACTATATGGGGCAATTTGGAGAATTCAATTGACCTTGATCCATGTTTTTGGACTGTGGGAGGAAACCGGAGAACCCAGAGGAAACCCACGCAGACACGGGGAGAACATGGAAACTCCACCCAGATTGGGATTTGAAGAGAGAGAAGAACATGCTAACCACAAAGCCCCCATGCCGCCCACGTGAGAATAAATTCATTCATTAATTCATTATCTCCTGCTTTATCCTCTATTAGGGTCGCGGTGGGGTTCCCCATGCCCATCCAGGGGAGAACGTCTCGGGCGCTGGGCAGATAGACCCAGGACAGGGCGCCAATCCATCGCTGGGCACACACTCACTCACACAGACACACTCTATATGGGGCAATTTTGAGAATTCAATTAACTTGATCCATGTTTTTGGACTGTGTGAGGAAACCGGAGAACACGGAGGAAACCCATGCAGACATAGGGAGAACATGAAAACTCCACCCAGATGGGGATTCGAACCGGGAACCCCCAGCGCTGAGAGGCGAACGTGCTAACCACAAAGCCCCCATGCCGCCCACGTGAGAATAAATTGGATCACAAAATTAAACACAAGGAGAACTGTGTTATCTGTCTTTAATAGTTCTCAAATATTAAATAGGAACACACCAGTAGAAAACAGCGTCTAGGGCTTGGATTAAAGGTGATCTCTCTTTACATTAATGTTATTACTTCCTTTAGGCCTACAGACTCGAGTCCATTGTGAAAACTCCAAACCCTGAATTCTAACTGTGGTAGTTAGATGTTGGAGCCACGACGCCCTCTGGTAGCTCCGAGAGAAGGACGTAGGCGAGGGTCCCGGGCTTTATAATGTTCGTTGAAGTCCAGACGGAAGCTGAGAAATTGGAGGCTCTCATCCGAGCTCGTCATCAGCAGCCGCAGAAACTCCTGAACAATGCCCTGTAGAGAAGAACCAAAAACAAAATCAGATCATGTGTGCTGCTGGGGCATGCTGGCTAAGTGGTTAGCATGTTCTCCTCTCAGTACTAGGGATTCCCGGTTCAAATACCCATCTGGGTGGAGTTTCCATGTTCTCCCCGTGTCTGCGTGGGTTTCCTCCGGGTTCTCTGGTTTCCTCCCACAGTCCAAAAACATGGATCAAGTCTATTGAATTCTCTAAATTGCCCCATAAAGAGTGTGTCTGTGTGAGTGAGTGTGTGTCCACACTGCTGTGTAAAGCAGAAGATAATGGATGGATGAACATAATATATATTGGAGGGTGTGAAAAAAAATCAATCTGAAGGTTGTGGGTTCAAATCCTATGTCCACTGTTCTCCCCGTGTCTGCGTGGGTTTCCTCCCACAGTCCAAAAACATGGATCAAGTCAATTGAATTCTCGAAATTGCCCCATATCGAGTGTGTCTGTGTAAGTGAGTGTGTGTCCAATGATAGATTGGCGCCCTGTCCTGGGTGTATCTGCCCAGCGCCTGAGACGTTCTCCCCTGGATGGGCATGGGGAACCCCACCGCGTCTTTAATACAGGATAAAGCGGAAGATAATGGATGGATGGATGGATGTGCTTCTGTTGAATGTGTCTGCTTTAATGTTCACGTTTAGGGTTTGTATTCAGTTCATACCCTTAATATTGTTATACGCAGTCCTATTTAAGAGTATTTATGAATATTTTCAAAGAATAATGAAAAAAGACATAAAAAAAACATGCATTGTGAGGGGGAGACAGTGGTTTAGTGGTTGGCATGTTCTCCTCTCAGCATTAGGGATTCCCGGTTCGAATCCCAATCTGGGTGAAGTTTCCATTTTCTTCCCGTGTCCACGTGGATGACCTTAAAGTTCTTTGATTTCCTCCCACAGTCCAAAAACATGGTTCAAGGTCAATTGAATTCTACAAATTGCCCCATATAGAGTGTGTCTGTGTGAGTGAGTGTGTGTCCAGTGATAGATTGGAGATGGGTGCACCTGGATGGGCATGTGGAAACCCACCACGACTCTAATAGAGGATAAAGCAGACGATAATGGATGGATGAATATAGTATATATTGGAGAGCGTGAAAAAAATCAATCTGAAGGTTGTGGGTTCAAATCCTATGTCCATTGTTCTCCCCGTGTCCGCGTGGGTTTCCTCCTGGTTCTCCAGTTTCCTCCCACAGTCCAAAAACATGGATCAAGTCAATTGAATTCTCCAAATTGCCCCATATAGAGTGTGTCTGTGTGTGTGTCTGTGTGAGTGAGTGTGTGCCCAGTGATAGATTGGCGCCCTGTCCTGGGTGTATCTGCCCAGCGCCCGAAACGTTCCTAGTAGAGGATAAAGCGGAAGATAATGGATTGATGAAAATAAAGTTGGTGGCATGGTGTCTTAGTAGTTAAAGAGTTATTAAAGTGTATGTGGGGTTCACAAGGATAAGCTCCTGTAGGTAGAAATACTGTTGTACATAAACAGGAATCAGAGTGTTTTCATCCTGCTAAAGACCGTCACTGCTCTTATTTTAAGCGGTTGTTGTTATTACTGAAGCAGCGACGGTGTTTAACAGTGAGAGGGATCTGACCGAGTATGCAGCATGGAGCATTGTTACCCCTTATAAGGAGCTTGTGGGGTTTTTATTTGGGTTTCTGTTTCACAGCGGATAAAATAAAGCTCGTTATTCATGGTGTGGGTGGCGCCGTGGCTTAGTGGTTGGCATGTTCAAATCCCAATCTGGGTGGAGTTTCCATGTTCTCCCCGTGTCTGCGTGGGTTTCCGCCGGGTTCTCCGGTTTCCTCCCACAGTCCAAAAACATGGATCAAGTCAATTGAATTATCCAAATTGCCCCATATAGAGTGTGTGTGTGAGTGAGTAAGTGAGTCCAATAATGAACTGGCGCCCTGTCCTGGGTGTATCTGCCCAGCACCGGAAATGTTCTCCCCTGGCTGGGCATGGGGAACCCCCCCCCCGCGACCCTAATAGAGGATAAAGTGGATAATTCTGCTAAACGGTGTTTAACAGTGAGAAGGATCTGACCAAGTATGCAGCATTGTTACCCCTTATAAGGAGCTTGTGGGGTTTTTATTTGGGTTTCGGTTGCACAGCGGATGAAATAAAGCTCGTTATTCATGGTGTGGAAATTACCTGGTAAAAATGTGTGAGCAGTCGGAGCTGTGAGCACATTTTTGGTATCGTGTCCTTAAACTCCTGCACTCGTCTGTTTTCAGCTGCTTCCAGTTCTGCAGTCACGCCCCACTCACCCTGCAACGAAACACGTTCTGCTCAGCAGGAGAACATTCATCCAAATCACAGGCTTTGCATAAAACTATTATGTAGTCACAAATTTGCAAGCGGCACAGTGGTATAGTTGTTGGCATGTTCTCCTCTCAGCGCTAGGGATTCCCGGTTCGAATCCCCATCTGGGTGGAGTTTCCATGTTCTCCCTGTGTCCGCATGGGTTTCCTCCGGGTTCTCCGGTTTTCTCCCAAAGTCCATTTTCAAGGGGGGGCAGCACGGTGGCTTAGTGTTTAGCATGTTCTCCTCTCAGCGCTAGAGATTCCCGGTTCGAATCTCAATCTGGGTGGAGTTTCCATGTTCTCTCCGTGTCCGCATGGGTTTCCTCCGGGTTCTCCGGTTTCCTCCCACAGTCCAAAAACATGGATCAAGTTAATTGAATTCTCAAAATTGCCCCATAAAGAGTGTCTGTGTAAGTGAGTGTGTGCCCAGCGATGGATTGGCGCCCTGTCCTGGGTCTATCTGCCCAGCGCCCGAAACGTTCTCCCCTGGATGGGCATGGGGAACCCCACCACGACCCTAATAGAGGATAAAGCAGATGATAATGTATAGTCACAAATTTAGCTTTCTTTAACAGACACGACACACTAACGATTCAAAAATGGATGTTCTTGTTCCGTAATGCAGAACCAGACCAACCTCCATCACAGCAAGGACTCTGTGACTTGAAAGCAACTCATATGGAAGATTAAAATAGAACCCGACTTGGCACAGCACTTTTTCAGAACACTGCAATGTTCCCGTCCTCTTCACGCTTTTCTTCCCCGATGGCCTGCTTCATAAATTAGCCTTCACTTTGGCCTTTCAGCTCTGAACCACTCATTACCTCCTCTACGACCTTGCAGACATTCTTAGCCGAAAACCTTTTACCGTCACGCTCCCTCAATCACACTCCTGCAATAAAAAAAAACCCGGCAGTCTTTTTGCTTGTTTGTTTTTATAGCACTCTTTACTGAAGTGCTGAAAATCAATGCCGAGAGAAAACTGACACCCGGGCTTGTAAAGGGGCAGCGTTTTATCCGCTGACTTTCCAGGCAGAGCCAAATTAGACGGTCAATCTGATACCTGCAGTCTGAAAGGTGTATAAAAGGAGGTTTGGTGCTGAAAAACTGCTTAAAAAAAAAAAAAAAAAAAAAACACTATATAGCAAAACAAGTGATCAATCTCATTATAGATGAAGAGTTCTGAGTGAAAACAATCTTGTTTTTTGTCGAACATATGACTGCGGGATGACAAAACCCAGTTTATGAACTTGCATGCAGACGAACCAAATGTTTTTAAACATATTTTACATGTATGTATATATATATATACATACATACAGTATATTATAATAATAATGTGAGAAAAATAAGTATTTGAACACCCTGCGACTTTGGAAATTCTCCCACTTAGAAATCATGGGGGGGGTCTGAAATTTCCATCTTAGGTGCACGTCAACTGTGAGAGACATAAGCTAAAATAATAATAATAATAATAATAATAATAATAATAATACGCAATTCCCAATTTATGATTTTTTAATTATTTGTTTGTGTTACTGGGGCAGCACAGTGACTTAGTGTTTAGCATGTTTTCCCTCTCAGCACTAAGGATTCCTGGTTCGAATCCCAATCTGGGTGGAGTTTCCATGTTCTCCCTGTGTCCGCATGGGTTTCTTCCGGGTTCTCTGGTTTCCTTCCACAGTCCAAAAACATGGACCAAGGTCAATTGAATTCTCCAAATTGCCCCATATAGAGTGTGTCTGTGTGAGTGAGTGTGTCCCAGCGATAGATGGGCGTCCTGTCCTGGGTCTATCTGCCCAGCATCTGAGACGTTTTCCCCTGGATGGGCATTGGGAACCACACCGCGACGCGAATGGAGGATAAAGAGGAAGATAATGAATGGATGTTTGTGTTACTGCTGCAAATAAGTATTTAAACACCTGCCACTCAGCAAAAATTATATAATTTATATATAATTGTAATTATATATATATATAATTGTAATTATATATATATATAATTGTAATTATATATATATATATATATATATATATATATATATATATATATCCCCCCCCCCCCCCCCCCCCCCCCCCCCCCCCCCCCCCCCCCCCCCCCCCCCCCCCCCCCCCCCCCCCCCCCCCCCCCCCCCCCCCCCCCCCCCCCCCCCTACCTGCAGTCTGAAAGCTGTATAAATATATATATATATATATATATATATATATATATATATATATATATATATATATATATATATATAAAAAACATCGCAAATCGCAAATCATTTATCTGTGTTTCCCATCTATACGTTTAAGGAGGTTGAGTTCAGGATCAGAGAGCGTGGTTATTTTGTAAAAGATAATGATTTGTAATTATTTTCTAATTTTTTGTCAAACATATGACTGCAGGATGATAAAACCCAGTTTAAGAAACGTAATTGCCATCATCAATACAAGATCTTGACCAAACTATTGTGGTGATTATGCTGTGGAAACTACAGCTGATGAAGATGCATTTAGAGTGCATTTTGGCCTTTGGTTGTACTTCAGTATAAAGAAGCCAGGATGGAGAAAATAGGTCATCATGCAAAGAAATACAGGAGGCAGTTCATCACCACAGATACCTCACACCCACTGTGGAAGAAGGGTGGTAGGTTGTCATGGGACCTGGGGAACCATCAGCTGTTGTGTCAATTCCCCCCAATTTTTTTTTACGTACCTCGTTCTCTTTGCGTTTCTTATTGTCCTCATACTGGATCCGGAACTGCAGCTCCTCTAGAGCCGAGCGGTATAGAGTGTCCTGAGCGTTCTGAAACTCAATGATCTGGTCAAACACCGCCCGCAGCTGGTTCAACAGAGACTATACATATACAAGAACGAGAGAGAGAGACAGAGAGAAGAAAACAACAATTTATTGCAATAAGACATTTGTTCGTCTAATGTTTTTATATCTATCCATTATCTTCCGCTTTATCCTATACTAGGGTAGCGGGGGCTTCACCATGCCCATCCAGGGAAGAACGTTTCGGGCGCTGGGCAAATACACCCAGGACAGGGCACCAATCTATCACTGGGCACACGCTCACACAAACACACTCTAAACGGGGCAATTTGGAGAATTCAATTGACTTGATCCATGTTTTTGGACTGTGGGAGGAAACCGGAGAACCCGGAAGAAACCTACGCGGACACAGGGTGGAACATGGAAACTCCACCCAGATGGGGATTCGGACCATGAATCCCTAGTGCTGAGAGGAGAACATGCCAACCATTAATGTTATTATATAACAAATATAATTCAATGTATACCAATTATTATCAATAATGTCACGGCTGGACAAACGGCTGTTTGTATGTAATTTGGCAATTTTAAGAAGATTTCAGACAGCGAGGGCGGCACGGTTGCTTGGTGGTTAACATGTCTCCTCTCAGCGCTAGGGATTCCCGGTTCAAATCCCAATCTGGGTAGAGTTTCCATGTTCTCCCCATGTTCGCGTGGGTTTCCTCCGGGTTCTCCGGTTTCCTCCCACAGTCCAAAAACATGGATCAAGATCAATCGAATTCTCAAAATTGCCCCATATAAAGTGTGTCTGTGTGAGTGAGTGTATGCCCAATGATGAACTGGCACCCTGTCCTGGGTGTATCTGCCCAGCACCGGAAACGTTCTCCCCTGGTTGGGCATGGGAAACCCCCCCGACCCTAATAAAGGATAAAGCAGAAGATAATGGATGGATGGATTTCAGACGGCTTGTGTGTAAGGTGAATACAGTTTAACTGTTTATCTCAGGGGCGGCACGGTGGCTTAGTGGTTAGCACGTTCTCCTCTCAGCGCTAGGGATTCCCGGTTCGAATCCCCATATGGGTGGAGTTTTCATGTTCTCCCCGTGTCTGCGTGGGTTTCCTCAGGGTTCTCCAGTTTCCTCCCACAGTCCAAAAACATGGATCAAGTCAATTGAATTCTCAAAATTCCCCCTATAGAGTGTGTTTGTGTGAGTGAGTGTGTGCCCAGCGATGGATTGGCGCCCTGTCCTGGGTCTATCTGCCCAGCGCCCGAGACGTTCTCTCCTGGATGGGCATGGGGAATCCCACCGCGACCCTAATAGAGGATAAAGCGGGAGATAATGAATGAATGAATGAATGAATGTTTATCTCAGGAGAAACTTCTAAACTTTCTCTTACAGTAATCACCTTTAAGCGTTACAGATTTTTTTGTGTGTGCACTCAGTGTGGTACCCTGCTGTTGGAGTCCAGTAGGCAGCGAGAGATGATTGTGTCAAGGAAGACCTCATGGGCTGCGATGATGTGATCCAGGTCCTGAGCCTGCTGCACCTTATTCCACAACTCATCCCATGAGCACTCCAACACCTGCAGCACACACAGAACAAAGACAAAGAGAAAAAGCACATAATAAATCACACGGTCCTGAAACGGTTACAGAAAATGATGTCTGTGCACTTTTTTTGGTTAATATTACAACTGATGTTCATTCAGGCGGCACGGTGGCTTAGTGGTTGGCACGTTCGCCTCTCAGCGCTAGGGATTCCCGGTTCTAATCCCCATCTGGGTGGAGTTTCCATGTTCTCCCCGTGTCTGCGTGGGTTTCCTCAGGGTTCTCCGGTTTCCTCCCACAGTCCAAAAACATGGAACAAGTTAATTGAAATCTCAAAATTGCCCCATATAGAGTGTGTCTGTGTGAGTGAGTGTGTGCCCAGCGATGGATTGGCGCCCTGTCCTGGGTCTATCTGCCCAGCGCCCGAGACGTTCTCCCCTGGATGGGCATGGGGAACCCCACCGCGACCCTAATAGAGGATAAGCGGGAGATAATGAATGAATAAATGAATGAATGAATGTTCATTCATTATCTTCACCATCTCATAGACCTAAAGTACCTTTTGCACTAATTTTACACACTACACCCCCCATCGGACTACATTGCAACATAATGTAACTTTGCACAATGTAAATAATTTTTTTCTTCCTCACAATATGTACATAGATTGCGTGTTTTTCTATATTTATATTTTCATTATTATTATTATTATTATACGAGGGTTGAAACTTAAATAGTGGCAACTATTTATTCACAACCGATACAAAAGAGTTACATGCTTGCAGCTGTTACTATCCTTCAAAGTAGTCACCAGCGTTGTGTTGAACCCGTTGCAAGCGATGTGGAAGGCGTGGTATACCGTTAGCAGAGCCTGTGCTGTTGATGGTGCGAATGGAGCGATCTACTGCCTGTCCAATCTCTGGTACAGTTCTGAAGCGAATGCCACAAATGCCATCTTCGGAATCAAATCAGTCGCATGGACTTAAGTCCGGGGAGTATGGTGGATGGTACAGTACTTTGTGGCAGTACAGTACTTTATATAACGGTATACTACGCCTTCCACATCACTGGCAACTAGTTCTACACAACGCTGGTGACTACTCTGAAGAACAGTAACAGGTGCAAACATGTAACTCTTTTGTTGCCACTAATTATTTATTTATAAGTTTCAACCCTCGTATTTACTTTCACCCAGGGCGGACGGCAAAGTAAGAATTTCATTGCAGTGGGAAACACGTTTCTATATGTGCATATAACAATAAAACTTTCTCGAATCCTTTACTAATTCATTCATTCATTATCTCCCGCTTATCCTCTATTAGGGTCGTGGTGGGGTTCCCCATGCCCATCCAGGGGAGAACGTCTCGGGCGCTGGGCAGATAGACCCAGGACAGGGCGCCAATCCATCGCTGGGCACACACTCACTCACACAGACACACTCTAAACGGGGCAATTTTTAGAATTCAATTAACTTAATCCATGTTTTTGGACTGTGGGAGGAAACCGGAGAACCCGGAGGAAACCCACGCAGACACGGGGAGAACATGGAAACTCCACCCAGATGGGGATTCGAACCGGGAATCCCTAGCGCTGAGAGGCGAACGTGCTAACCACTAAGCCACCGTGCCGCCCCCGAATCCTTTACTAATCCTTTACAAAATCTGTACATTAGTGTCCTACACTGTTGATGCTGCCCCCCGCTTAAGGAGGATGAGTCCCCCACTGACTCTTGGTCCTCACAAGGTTTCTTTCTTAAAACATCAACATAAAAAGGAGTTTTTTCTTGCCACTGTCTCTTCAGCTTGCTCTTTGGGGGTTTAGGGGCTTATAACACTGTAAAGCTGCCTCGTGACAATGTACTGCTGTTAAAAGCGCTCTATAAATAAATGACTTGAAGTTGAATGTGTTATACGTTTCATATATACATCTCCATGTACACACAGACACACAGACAGAGACAGAAGATGAGACTTGCCTCAAATGTTATGTAATATTGCATTTGGTGAATAAAATGGACCATTTCTGAGGCCAAGATGTGACACTGATGGAGCACTCCAGAAAGCTCTGCAAACACAAAACACGTCAGTTATTGATGCAGAGTACGAGTTGCATTATTGCAAATAAATCACAATAGAGGTAAGGTGTAACTAGACACGACACGTAGCAGAGTACAGCTACACCTCTTTTCCGTGATTTATTTACGATAATACACAACCTCGAGTGCCTTACTGCTTTAATAAAACGATTACAAACACACTATAATAAAAAAAAACGTTTGATTCTTCAACATCAATAAATCGGTAATAAATCGGTCGTACGCAATTGTAATCTTGTCCGTTTTTTTAAAGTAAACACTAATCGCTGAGTAACAGCATTCCGGTTTTTCTGCCAATTAAATACTTTCTTACAAAATGCAGTTTATAAAAAAAGATCGGAAAAAAAAGTATTGTATATCTCGCATTAAGTGAATATCAATGTGAAGTGGTCAGAGGTGTGCATTATGGTCAATAGTGCCACCGCTGGCCGAGCGGCTCAGCCAATCAGATTTAAGGATCGGAAGTTCTTTTTATAAAGTTTTATAAACTGTAATATTAATTAAATTGTAGGTCAGCACGGTGGCTTAATGGTTAGCATGTTCTCCTCTCAGCACTAGGGATTCCCGGTTCGAATCCCAATCTGGGTGGAGTTTCCATGTTCTCCCCGTGTCCGCATGGGTTTCCTCCGGTTTCCTCCCACAGTCCAAAAACATGGATCAAGTTAATTGAATTCTCTAATTTGCCCCATATAGAGTGTGTATGTGTAAGTGAGTTTGTGCCCAGTGATAGATTGGTGTCCTGTCCTGGCTGTATCTGCCCAGCGCCCGAAACGTTCTCCCCTAGATGGGCATGTGAACCCCCCCCCGCCCCAATAGATAATGGAGGATAATGTATTAATTAAATCGTAGGGCGGCACGGTGGCTTAGTGGTTTAGCATGTTCTCCTCTCAGCGCTAGGGATTCCCGGTTCGAATCCCAATCTGAGTGGAGTTTCCATGTTCTCCCCGTGTCCGCGTGGGTTTCCCCTGGGTTCTCCGGTTTTCTCCCACAGTCCAAAAAGATGGATTAAAGTCAATTTATTTCTCCAAATGCCCCATATAGAGTGTCTCTGTGTGAGTAAGAGTGTGCCCAGTGATAGATTGGCGCCCTGTCCTGGGTGTATATGCCCAGCGCCCGAGACGTTGTCCCCTGGAAGGGAATGGGGAACCCCCCGTGACCCTAATAGAGGATAAAGTGGAAGATAATGGCTGGATGGATGGATTAATTCAATCGTTTCTTACCAGGCATGTTCTTTAACAGCTTGGCATTGCACATCTGGCTCTTCCAGATGTCAGTCAAAATATACTCCATCCGCTTGGCTCGCCACAGAAAGTTGAAAACTCTCAAGTAGTGGCTCATACATTCACGAGTGAACACCTAGAACATAGAACATGGATCAATGTAGATAAGCACAGACACGGCTGGATGTAATTACCAGTTTCCAAAGTCACAAAAAGCCCCAGCTATTCCTGCCAAAATGCCCAACCTTCTCTAAATGACAGTGGAGAAGCGATGAGCCTGATAATAATGGCCATTTCAGCATTACAGAGGTGACATTTCAACTTCTATTGACGTGCAGGGTCACAATGCCTGCACAAGCATGTTTTCTAGACTTCAGACATAAGAACAAATAATAAAAGCATCAAGGGTCAATAAAAAATAGGCTGCGTCAGATGGGAGTGTTCCATGAGCAACCTTGTGTGGATAACGTGGCTTTTATAACTTGGAAATCAAACCTGACATTTTCCTGTCGTGATGTAAACGCACTCTGTCGTTCGTCGCATATTTAAAATGCACTACTTTAAAAAATGAATGATCGTTTTAATACAGAAATCGTACTGTAGCGATGGGTCCATCGACGTGATAGTCCAGACTAAACACATCCCAGCCTGTATCACCTGGAGATACCTGCAAGAAAAAAAATCCTAGTATAAACATTTCATAGTAGATGAATATATATATAGGCGGCACGGTGGCTTAGTGGTTAGCATGTTCGCCTCTCAGTGCTAGAGATTCCAGGTTCGAATCCCAATCTGGCTGGAGTTTCCATGTTCTTCCCGTGTCCACGTGGGTTTCCTCCGGGTTTTCCGGTTTCCTCCCACAGTCCAAAAACATGGATCAAGTCAACTGACTTCTCCAAATTGCCCCATATAGAGTGTGTCTGTGTGAGTGAGTGTGTGCCCAGCGATAGATTGGCGCCCTGTCCTGGGTCTATCTGCCCAGCGCCCAAAACCTTCTCCCCTGGATGGGCATGGGGGAACCCCCCCCGCCGCGACCCTAATAGAGGATAAAGCGGAACATAATAGATGGATGAATGAATGAATATATATATATATGTGTGTGTGTGTGTGTGTGTGTTCATATGTATAATCTTTCTAGTATATTATATTTTAAGGTGTATTAACATCTGACTGGATTGTGGATGGGCAACACGGTGGCTTAGTGGTTTGCATGTTCTCCTCTCAGCTCTAGGGATTCCCGGTTCGAATCCCCATCTGGGTGGAGTTTCCATGTTCTCCCCGTGTCTGTGTGGGTTTCGTCCGGGTTCTCCGGTTTCCTCCCACAGTTCAAAAACATGGATCAAGTCAACTGAATTCTACAAAATTGCCCCATATAGAGTGTGTCTGTGTGAGAGAGTGTGTGCCCAGCGATGAATTGGCACCCTGTCCTGGGTCTATATGCCCAGCGCCTGAAATGTTCTCTCCTGGATGGGCATGGAGAAGCCCACCAGGACCCTAACAGAGGATAAAGCAGAAGATAATGAATGAATGAATGAATTGTGGATGGAATAATAAACGGCTTTGAAAATGACTTTAGACTATTCAACAACTTTTATATTGTAATTATTATTATTATTATCACTGTTGTCATTGTCATTATTATTATTACTGTTACTATTATTTTTACTGTTATTAATATTGTTATTATTATTATTATTATTACTGTTACTATTATTTTTACTGTTATTAATATTGTTATTATTATTATTATTATCACTGTTGTCGTTGTCATTATTATTACTGTTACTATTATTTTTACTGTTATTAATATTGTTATTATTATTATTATTATCACTGTTGTCGTTGTCATTATTATTATTACTGTTACTATTATTTTTACTGTTATTAATATTGTTATTATTATTATTATTATCACTGTTGTCGTTGTCATTATTATTACTGTTACTATTATTTTTACTGTTATTAATATTGTTATTATTATTATTGTCATTATCATCATCATATCCTTTAAGCAAGACTGGGGTTGAAAAAAGATCATGGTAAAGACTTGCAAGTGTGTAGCTCTGTGTTTAGTGTTGGGCTGTCAATCTGAAGATTGTGGGTTTAAATCCCAGCTCCACTGAAGTTACCAATGTGGTTCCTTCAGCTTTAAAACTTTAACCCTCATTACTCTGGTAAAGGATGCTGTAGCAACCCTGTGTTCACTTTATAAGTCATTTTAGATAAAAACGTCTGCTGAATGACAAAAATATAATGTAATGTTAAAGTGTTTTACCTGCAAACATTTCCATCACATTTAATCATTTATTGTGCATTTATATCCAAAATGACTTTGTTTTGCATTTTTTTTTTAGTTAAAAGTCATTATCAATTTTATTTAAAAAAAGACGGATTTAATCTGTAAAGGTGTTTAATGCGACCACACACTAAAGTACTAATTAATAGAGACTGAATGGTACCAGATGGGCGGCACGGTGCCTTAGTGGTTAGCATGTTCTCCTCTCAGCACTAGGGATTCCTGGTTCGAATCCCATTCTGGAGTTTCCATGTTCTCCCTGTGTCCACGTGGGTTTCCTCCGGGTTCTCTGGTTTCCTCCCACAGTCCAAAACCATGGATCAAGTCAATGGAGTTCTCCAAATTGCCCCATATAGAGTGTGTCTGTGTGAGTGAGTGTGTGCCCAGTGATAGATTGTCGTCCTGTCCTGGGTGTATCTGCCCAGCGCCCGAGACGTTCTCCTCTGGATGGGTGGGTTGAAAAACAAACTGATGATCATTACCTCCAGAAGCCTCACATCCAGCCTCTTGAGGATATCAGGACTGTCGAACTGAGCATTCGTGGCGCGGACAGCGGTCTCCAGAATCCCCGTCAGATTGTGCTGATACAGAGTGGTGGCTGCGCGGGCCAGCTCCGGCCTGAGAGACGAATGTCAACAAATCACCAACAATACAAAAGAAATTACACTAGTTTTAAAATGAAGCGGGATTGACATTACATCAGTAAAATATATATATAATTATGAAAATAAAGTTGGTGGCATAGGGGCTTAGTGGTTGGCATGTTCTCCTCTCAGTGCTGGGACATCCAGGTTTGAATCTCAATCTGGGTGGAGTTTCCATGTTCTCCCCGTGTCTGTTTGGGTTTCCTCCCACAGTCCAAAAACATGGATCAAGTCAATTAATTTCTCCAAATTGCCCCATATAGAGTGTGTTTGTGTGAGTGAGTGTGTGTCCAGTGATGGATTGGCGCCCTGTCCTGGGTGTATCTGCCCAGCGCCTGAGACGTTCTCCCCTGGATGGGCATGGGGAACACCCCCCGACCCTAATAAAGGATAAAGCGGAAGATAATGGATGGATGAAAACAAAGTTGGTGGCACGGTGCTAGGGATTCCCGGTTCGAATCCCAATCTGGGTGGAGTTTCCATGTTCTCCCCGTGTCCGCGTGGGTTTCCTCCGGGTTCTCCGGTTTCCGGCCACAGTCCAAAAACATGGATTCAAGGTAAATTGAATGCTCCAAATTACCTCATATAGCGTGTGTTTGTGTGAGTGAGTGTGTGCCCAGTGATGGATTGGCACCCTGTTCTGTATCTGCCCAGTGCCCAAAACGTTCTCCCCTGAATGGGCATGGGGAACCCCCCCACGACCCTAACAGAGGATAAAGCAGAAGATGATGGAAGAATCTCTGTGCATGCATACTCACTTCAGCAGGTCCATCAGATGTCGGATAAAGTCTCCTTGGCCTAAAAGCAGGTATCTCCTCATGGCCTGCAGATGTTCCAAAAGCTGGTAGTTTTTATTCAGCACATCCAGAAGATACTTACTGGTCTCAAAGTATGCCGCATCGATCTTACTCTGGAACGCCCCCTCCAGATCAGTAAATAATTCCGCCGCTAGTAAAAGAAACCATACATCAAGGAGGTGAAGACATTGATGCTCTGCCAACTGCAATAACCACAGTCAGTAAAACGAGAAAATGCCTTTCAGTTGTTTTATCTAACGGCCAGATTATCATAAAGCCTTTAATGTGTGACCTGAAAGTAAATGGTTACCAGTTACAGCTGATTGGTTTTCAAACAGTTCAGGTTGTAAAACCATATTGATTAGGAGTTCAAGTGTAAGTAATTTATTTATAAAGCACTTTTTATAATAGTACATCGTCACAAAGCAGCTTTACAGAGTTATAAGCCTTTAAACCCCCAAAGAGCAAGCTGAAGTAACAGTGGCAAGAAAAAAACTCCCTGTTATGTTGATATTTTAAGGAAGAAACCTTGTGAGGACCGAGACTCAGTGGGGGACTCATCCTCCTTGAGCAACCGGGCAGCATCAGTGTAGGACACTAATGTACAGATTGTGTGCTGAGCATGTGACCTGTATTTAACAATTGGAATCAAACATGCACACCTTGGACCACATCCATTATGGCAGGCGTGCCCAATACGTCGATCGCACAGTGCATGTTGTTAGGCAATTCAAACATGAATTTAAGGTAAATCGAATGCCCTAAATTGCCCCCTATAGTGAGTTTCTGTGTAAGTGAGTGTGTGCCCAGTGTTAGAGTGGCACCCTGTCCTGGGTGTATCTGCCCAGTACCCTCTCTGGACCTGCATTGAGACACTCATAGAACATGTTACCTTTTATTTTAATTAATTAATTAATCAGCTTGATCAGTGTTTAAATGTGCATTATAAATACAACATGTACACAATAGTGGTAATTAATAATCAAGCTTTAATTTTCTAACAAAGTATGAGTGAAGACACTGCCCTCTATGGGAGTCAGGCAGGATGAGTTGCATTTAAACGGGGGTTAGGTAACATATTAAAGCGACTAAATTTGTGTAATTGATTTTTTTTTTAACACACAATGCTACATATAGTGTCAGTGTGTATGTGTGTGTGTGTATGTGTTTGTGTGTGTGTGTTGTGTGTGTGTGTCTCAGATTTGTGTTTAATTGCTCTTTGGGTTAGATGTCTTAAACTCATACTGTTAATAAAACCAGACATTTATTGACCTGTTTAATTAAGACATTTATTGAATTTTTTTTTAAATCCGATTTGATTAATCGGGAAAAAATAATCGACCGATTAATCGATTATTAAAATAATCGTTAGTTGCAGCCCTAATTTCCCCCTATATTTTATATCTAATTTGTTTAAAGCACCATTGTTTATATTGTCCAGTTTTTATGTTTTTAATGTGGGATGGACACAAATTTTCAAATAGCCAACTTCTTGTCCAACCATTAGAACCCCGAGAACATTTTTCCGTATGTATTGATTTATGTTGTGGTGATACATGGTCAGACTCAGAAATAAAGAACAAGCCTGCACGTCCCATGTCAAGGGCGAGGGCACTAAGTGCGACGCATCAACGGACCAAGTCGCTAAAAACAGTCGCCGTCGATACACAACCCAAAACGGCACGCAGACGTCCTGACCCTCCGTCCACAGATCAATGGCTGTCTATTTTCATCCATCTCTAACCCCATCTTCCTCGGCCTCATCTCGTTATTTCAAGCTACTGGTTCCATTAAAAAAGCCAGCAGAAATGTGAATCTATAGTGAGAGACATTAAGGCTGTGCGTTTACCATCTTTGGGCGAGTCAGCGGATTTGGAGGCGGGCAGGATTTTTCCGGCTGGCGTCCTGTCGTGACAAACTTGATGAAGGAAGTTGATGGATTTGCCGATGAGCAGAACCTGGAGGAAATCAGGCAGAGAATTAATTGAAGTAAAAAAGCCAACCGCTTATATTTATATTATAATATTATTATTATTATTGTTTTATTTATTATGTTCTGATTTAATATCTACTAGGGTCACGGGGGGGGTCCACATGCCCATCTACACTTCGAGACAGGAACCCAGGTACACCCAGGACAGGGCACCCATCTACTGCTCACTCTCTTCGCACACTCACACTCACACTCACACTCACACTCACACTCACACTCACACTCACACTCACACTCACACGCACTTATTCATTTCCTCTCGCACACTCGCGCTCACTCACACACACGCACCCGCTCACTCACGCACTCGCTCACTCTCACACTCACGCACTCTCATGCACTCGCTCACTCTCACGCACTCGCTCACTCTCACGCACTCTCACACTCGCGCACTCTCACACGCTCACTCTCACACGCCCACTCTCACACGCCCACTCTCACTCTCGCTCACTCGCTTTCGCGCACTCGCTCACTCTCACGCACTCGCTCACTCTCACACTCACGCACTCACTCACTCACTCTCACACACTCACTCACACTCACGCACTCTCACACTCGCGCAC
>JAFMOD010000580.1:749587-760571 GCA_019802435.1 Corydoras maculifer | reverse complement strand
TAGATGTTGGGTGGTATAATCCCCATGCCCATCCAGTAGAGAACATTTCGGGATAGGACACCTATCAATCACTGGGCACACTGACTCACACAAACCCACACACTCTATATGGGGTATATAATTCACCCAATTGAATCCATGTTTTTGGACTGTGGGAGGAAACCCACGTGGACACGGGGAGAACATGGAAACTTCACCCAGACTGGGATTCGAACCACTACGCCACCTGCACTAGGCCGCCCTGCGTGTAAAATATGTATGAATGTGAAGCAATGATCAGTTTATTAACCAGCTTATTAAATTCTTTAACATATTATATAGTCTTCATTATGCTAAAGAAAAATACTAGGTAACACTTTATCTAAATCTGGTGCTCATAATGCGTTTCATATTTCATATTCATAATGATTTATGATACTATACTATATGGACATTAACAAAGACTGTATAATAGTCTTTGTTACTGTCCATAAATGTACATAACCACACTTATAAACTATTATAAGAGCATGCCATAAGACTTTATAAGACAAAGTGACATAATGCATTATGAATTCTATATTTTAACTGTCGACTTATTATAGAGATCAGCGACATAAAGTCTTATAATGTTTGTGTTTAATGAACACTTTTCCTGAAAATGACTTTATAAGTGCTTATAACTGTTTATAAAAGCTTATAAGCTCTCTTTACATGCATAACGTAAAGTGTTGGCATTAACTACCTATTTGAAAGAGACAGCATAGATAGTAGTACATAATGACTTATGAAAGCTTATAAATGCTTAGACTTTAAGTGAAGTGGAATCATACCTTTTTTAATCAGAATGTTTTGAAATAAGTTCATGTTATAATGCATTATGTCACTTTGTGTTGTATGTCAAATTTTTATAACAGTTTATGACTATGATTATGAACATCGATGTACATTAACAAAAGCTCATGCCAAACGTTGTGGAACACAGTGTTATGGATACTTTTAAGTGCACTTATAATACAGTATGAATACCTGATTTATCGAAAGTGTTACCATTACCTCTTTGAGAGGCAGAAGAGATGGCATACAGTACATATGAGTACATAATGCCTTATAAAACCTTATAAATGCTCTTTACTCACTTTAGACATTTCACGTAAAACAAGCTGCTTACACTTTTCTTAAACATCCAAAGAATTAAAAGGTTAATAAGTTCATGTTATAATGCATTATGTCACTTTGTGTTATAAAGCCTTTATGTCAGATTGTTACAATACATGACTATGATTATGAACATGGGAGGGCATGGTGACTTAGTAGTTAGCATGTTCTCCTCTCAGCACTAGGGATTCCCAGTTTGAATCCTAATCTGGGTGAAGTTTCCATGTTCTCCCTGTGTACACGTGGGTTTCCTCTGGGTTCTCCGGTTTCCTCTCACAGTCCAAAAACATGGATCAAGTTCAATTGAGTTCTCCAAATTGCCCCAAATAGAGTGTGTTTGTGTGAGTGAGTGTGTGCCCTGTGATAGATTGGCGCCCTGTCCTGGGTAAATCTGCCCACCATCTGAAACGTTCTCCCCTGCATGGGTATGGGGAACACCCCCCCTCCCCTCGAAAACCTAGTAGAGGATAAAGTGGAAGATGATGGATGGATGGATTATGAACATCTATGTACATTAACAAAGGTTTATGACAAATGTTCTAAAGCGTTATGAATACATTATACATACGTTTTTTTTTTTTTGTTGCAAGGATCGTCAATAAGACTACATATGACATGCACTACTTTTGTTTAAGCATTTTTCTTTGGTGGATGATGTCAGAAAGGACGGCATGATGGGAATCCCATCGCCAAAGGCCCCAACACCTTAAACCGCAGTAACCGGCTCAGGCCCGCAAAGCTGCAGCTCTTGCCGGCGCTGGAGTTTCAGGTGGGGGTTTGGAACAAAACCCGGACCTCACAGGACTATGACCCTGCGTTTGTGTGAGCTGGCTAATAAAAACAAGGGGCCTCCTCAGCCAATGGCCCCTCACAAGAGCTGCCTGTTAAGCGGGCCTCATCGTGGCCTGCCTTTCCACCATGTCTCCCTCCTCTACCCACTCTTCATCCTTTCTCTTCTTTTCTTCTCCCCACTTGCTTTGTTTTCCCTTTTCTTTGAGCAAGTGCGGAGTCTCCGAGTTGGAAGTAAAACCGGTGGCTGGGCCTTCGCCGAAAAATTCTACTTATTTAAATGTATTTATTGATTTATTTTTGGTAATGCCATGTTCTTCTAGGTTTTATTAAATAGTAACTGATTCACTTCTTCCTTCAAACTTTGTAGTTCGAATGAATCAATTCCAGCGTTGAATTTTCAGAAATTGGTTTTTATGGTACCAATTTAGGCGAAACCCTTAATAGTTAATATTTAGTATTATAATATTAATAATTAATATAAAGTTTATATTTAAGAATTTTTTTGGTTTGATCGAGTGTCTAAAACCTAAGAAGAAAACTCGTAAGATGTTTTTGTTTACTTTTCGTCTAGCCCGCTTTTTTTTTCTTTTTCTTTTCCTCTGTTATGGCTTTCTCCTTGAATAGCTTGGCTCACTTTGGCCCCTTCAATCAAACATCTCAGAAATTTCCATTCTCACTTCACACTAGCTGTCTTTTTAAGCCTACATCGTAAATCGATTATTTGCATCAGATTGTTCTACTGAAGCTCTAAATTGCCCCATATTGAGTGTGTCTGTGTGCCCAGCTATAGATCATCGCCCTGTCATGGATGTATTTGCCCAGCACCCAAAATGCCCCCCCCTAGTAGAGGATAAAGCAGGAAAGCAGCTGCTTCCTTGGTCCTTGATTTGCTGTAATCAAATATATATCTAACAGTAACTGAGTTTAAGTGGCTACATTGGTACAACATTCTGGGGATCCTGGTTCCAAACCGATCTGGTTGGAGTTTCCATGTCCATTCACGGTCAGTTCATTCATTGGTTATCTTCTTCTTAATTCTATACTAGGGACTGACCAATTCCTTAGCTGTATACACGCACTCATCTCACAAATGAGCTGGATGTGTCCTGCGAAAATTGTATCGATAACGCAAAACTTACGGAAGAGGAATGGGAAACAAAAACGGTGGTGTAATAAAAATCGTGCAATTGCCATATATGGTAATCACACTATTTAAGCCATTCCCCTGGTGAAACTAAGTAGGTGGTCATGGGGAGAGGGAGGGAGGTTTCAGCACAACTGTACTTCTTTTAATCATCCATCCATCAATCCATTATCTGCAGCTTTATTCTCCACTAGGGTCGTGTGGGGGGTTCCCCATGCCCATCCAGGGGAGAACGTTTTGGGCGCTGGGCAGATACACCCTGAACAGGATGCCAATCTATCACTGGGCACACTCACTCACACAGGCACACACACAAACACACTCTATATGGGGCTATTTGGAGAATTCAATTGACCTTTATCCATGTTTTTGGACTGTGGGAGGAAACCGGAGAATCCGGAGGAAAACCACGTGGACACGGGCAGAACATGGAAACTCCACCCAGATTGGGATTCAAACCGGGACTCCCTAGCGCTGAGAGGGGAACATGCTAACCACTAAACCACGTGCAATCCGAAATGTGTTATATATGGTTAATTGTTCTATCCATCCATTATCTTCCACGTAATCCTCTACTAGGGTCGCGGGGGGTCCCCATGCCCATCCATGGGAGAATGTTTCGGGCGCTGGGCAGATACATCCAGGACAGGGCGCCAATCTATCACTGGACACACACTTACTCACACAAACACTCTATTTGGGGCAATTTGGAGAATTCAGTTTACCTTGACTCCATATTTTTGGACTGTGGAAGGAAACCGGAGAACCCGGAGGAAACCCACGCGGACATGGGGAGAACATGCAAACCACTAATCCCCCGTGCCACCTCTCGCTTAATCATATAAAACAAAAAAACAAAACTCCAGGGTAAAAGCAACCTTATTTGAATAAGTTGTAGAAATCCAGGATGTTTTAGCCCTGGATTTTGAAGGAACCTAAGCTTTGCAGTGATGCAGCACTAGCCGTGTGGCTCTGTTCAGTCCCACACATGCCGGGTCCCCAGAGGCTGAAAATAAGCCGCACATGTGCTGTTAATTGACCCCTGAATTGATTTTACAGTTTAAGAATCTCTTAACAGATTCAGCTCGTCTACACCCTCGCTTCGTTTTCCGCCACAAATTGGTGACAGGTGAGAAGTGGGGCAACCCCCCTCCCCCCTTCTCCCTCTTTCCCCTTTAAATCCACCCTTTGCACTACTTCTGCTTATTCTCCCTTCTCATGCCGGCATGGTTTTAATATTCACGGGTTTCAAGATTGCCAGATTAATGTTATATCAACGTTTTTTTGACATGAAATGTTTACAGCTACTTTTTAAATACTCGTTACGATTTTAAATGGATTTTAAAATGGTAAAATTGATTCATACAGCTTGGTCAGGAAGCAGGAGAGAGTATTTTTCTTAGCACTGAAGGAAGTTTAATAATACTACATTTGTATTATTTCCCATTAAGCTATCGATCTTAAGGTTGAGGGTTTAAATCCCGTTCACAGAAGTTCAAGGAAGTTACCACTGTGGGTCCTTAAGCGAAACCCTTAACCCTAATTGCTACAGTGATGCTGTTCTGACCCCAGCCATCAAGTTGGGATACTTGTACTTCGCTTAGGTTAAAAGCATCTATTAAATGACCAAATGGGTGTGGTAGCTCAGTGGTTAGGGTGTTGGGCTATCAATCAGAAGGTTGAGGGTTCAAATCCCATTCACTGAAGTTCACTGAAGTTACCAATGTGCGCCCTTGAGCAAGACCCTTAACCCTAATTGCTCCAGGGTTGCTGTGCCACCAAGTTGGGATACTTGTACGTTGCTTTGGATGAAAGCATCTGCTAAATGACCAAATGTGGGTGGGGTAGCTCAGTGGTTAGGGTGTTGGGCTATCAATCTGAAGGTTGAGTGTTCAAATCCCAGGTCCCTTAAAATTACCAGTGTGGGTCCTTGAGCAAGACCCTTAACCCCCACTGCTTCGGGTGTGCTATTCCTGTGTTCTGAATAGCACAAGTCATCAAGCACATTCGCCTCTCAGCACTGGGGATTCCAGGTCCGGATCCCAATCTGGGTGGAGTTTCCTTGTCCTGCCCCGTCCGCGTGGGTTTACTCCGGGTTCTCCTGTTTTTCTCCCGGTAAATATATGGACTCAAGGTGAATTGAATGCTCTAAATTGCCCCATATAGAGTGTGTCTGTGTGATAGATTGGCGTTCTGTTCTGGGTGTATCTGCCTAGTGCCCAAAACTTTCCTGACATGGCATGGGGAACCCCCCCCTCGCGACCCTAGTACAGGATAAAGCGGAAGATAATAGATGAATTAATACTACTAGAAATAATCATATGATAATAAGCACATCAATAAATGGAGTCAGTGTTACAAAGTCGGTGATACTATCAGCACAAGTTCTCTGACAGATTCCTGAATGTTGCACGTTGTCCAGATGGCAGTGATAATTGTTTGCAGTTGGGTGCCTTTCCCGGTTTGTCCTTATAAAACAGCACCTGTTACTCACGTTAGAACCCTCTGACCACTACTTCCTTACTCACAGTTTAATAGTTTCTCCATTTAATGCACTGTTCTTCGTTGTTTTAGTCTTCCTTTTCTGCAGGTTGCATCATTTTTTTTTATCCATTCTTCCATTTATAGCGTAAACAATGGGACCTTTTTACCGGTTGCGTTGGAAATTCATTCGATTATTCATTACTTTCTGCTTAATCCTCTACTAGGGTCACGGGGTCACACAGACACACAGTCACACACTATATGTGGCAATTTAGAGCATTCAATTTACCTTGAATCCATGTTTTTGGACTGTGGAAGGAAACCAATGTGGAACTCCACCCAGATTGGGATTTAAACCTGGATCCCCAGCGCGAACGTGCTGACCGCTACACCACCCATCCGTCCATTATCTTCCGCTTGTCCGGGGTTTGGGTCACGGGGCAGCAACCTATAAATAGAGAGGCCCAGATCTCCTTCTTCCCAGCTACCAAGGCGTTCCCAGACAAGCTGGGAGATGTAATCCCTCCAGCGGGTCGTTATCGGGGTGTCCTCCCTGAAACACCTCCCTGTGGAGAGGAGGCATTCTTACCAGATACTCCTTTCGATGTGGAGGCGTCGCGGCTCTACTTTGAGTCTATTCCAGGTGACGTATCTCGAAGGGATAGCCCAGACACCCTGTGGAGGAAACCAATTTCGGCCGCTTGTATTCGTGATGTTGTTCTTTCGGTCATTACCCAAAGCTCATGACCATAGGTGAGGGTAGGAACGTAGATCGACTGGGAAATCAAGAACCTTGCCTTATGGCATGGCTCCTTTTTCATGGCAACAGACCGGGATAGGTCTGCCATTCCATGCCATTCCACCTGTCAATCTCCTGCTCCATCTTACCATTACTCGTGAACAATCTTCTCCCATCTTTTCCCTTTGAGACAAGATCTCATCCCTGACCCATAGAGGACTCTTCGGCCACAGCTTTGGAGGTTCTGCTTCTCTTCCTGGCCACTTCACACTCTCCAAACCCATCCAGCAAGAGCTATAATGAATATGCACTGTATTGGCTCACCTGCCTTGACATCTCATTCCTAATCCATAGGGTTTAATTTGACATCGGTCCACCCTTTGCAGTAAGAACAGCTCCAACTCTTCTGTGAAAGGCTGAAAAAGGCTGTGAAAGACCACAAGGTTTTGGAGTGTCTTTATGGGAATTTTGGACCATTCTTCCAGAAGTGCATTCAGGATGTCATACACTGATGATGGATGAAAAGACCTGACTCTTAGTCTCCTCTCTAATTCATCCCAAAGATGTTCTATGGGGTTAAGGTCAGGGCTTTGTGCAGGCCAGTCAAATTCATCCATACCAGACTCTATCCTCCATGTTATTATGGACCTTGCTTTGTCCACTGGTGCACTTTCATGTTGGAAGTGGAAAGGGCCAGCTCCAAACTGTTCCCACAAAGTTGGGAGCATGGAATTGTTCAAAATGTCCTGGTATGCTGAAGCATTTAGAGTTCCTTGGAATGGAACTAAGGAACCAAGCCCAGCTCCTGAGAAACAACCCCACACCATAATCCCCCTTCACCAAACTTTACCAGGTGCACAATGCAGTCAGACAAGTACTGTTCTCCTGACAACCACCAAACCCGGACTGGTCCATCAGATTGCCAGATAGACTGCGCCAGAGTCTAGAGGCAGCATGCTTTCCACCACTACATCTGACACTTTGCATTGCACGTGGTGATGTATTGCTTGGATGTCGCTGCTGGACCATGGAGGCCCATTCAATGAAGCTCTCTGTGCCCTACTCTTGAGCTGATCTGAAGGCCACATAAAGTTTGAAGGTCAGTAGTGACCTCGTCACATCCGCCGACCCCACGCCGTCATTTTACGTGGTCTACCACTTGGTGGCCGAGTTGCTGTCGTTCACAAATCCTTCCATTTTATTATAAATACTTTTATAATAAAAAGCGAATACTTTTGGCGATATAGAGTATCTTTTAAATTTTACCATCCATTCATCCATCCATTATCTTCCGCTTTATCCTTTACTAGGGTCGCCGTGGGGGGGGGGGGATGAGACGTTTTGTGCATTGGGCAGATACACCCAGCACCAATCCATCACTGGGCACGCTCACTCACATAGACACACAAACACATTATATGGGGCAATTTGGAGAATTCATTTTAACTTGATCCATAATATTGGTCTGTGGGAGGAAACCGGAGAGAACATGGAAACTCCACCAAGATTGGGATTCATACCGGGAGTCCCTAGCGCTGAGAGGAGAACATGCTAACCACTAAGCAACTGTGCCAAACGAAATGTGTCAAATTTGGTTAATTATTCCATCCATCAATTATCTTCCGCTTTATCCTCTACTAGGCTCGCGAGGGGGTTCCTCATGCCCGTTTAGTGGAGAACGTTTCAGGCGCTGGGTAGATACAACCAGGACAGGGCGCCAATATATCGCTGGGCACGCACTCACCCACACAGAAACCCTCTATATGGGGCAATTCATTTGATCTTGATCCATGTTTTTGAACTGCGGGAGGAAACTGGAGAACCCGGAGGAAACCCACACGGACACGGGGAGAAGATGGAAACTTCACCCAGTTGGGTGAACCTTCTAACCACTTAGCCACCGTGCTGTTGAGAACATGAATATTGTGGGACCAATAAAGGCTTATCTTATCTAATGATAAGGTATTGTGCCGGTTCCAGAACAACAACATCTGATTTAATTTATTAATCCAGTTCTAATTTGCTGTATATACGAATATTGATTGATTGGACAACGATGCAAACTTAGGATTTCAGGTAATAAGCTTCCCCTTGCGTTCTTAATCGAGCAGACGGCATTAAAGTATTTAAGTATCAGTGACATACGGAAGTTTCCATGTCTTCTCGAATTCAGCCCATCGCGGATTCCAGCACACGGCAGGTCGGCACGGCTGTAATTTGTGTGCCGCCTTTCGGTAATTTCCTCTGGTTTCTGTCAGCCTTTAAAACAAGTCACCGTGGCTTAAGGCAGCCATTTTAAGGGGCCTCGTTCCGGGTAGCTAAATGCTCCAGGAAGCACGTCATCTCTGCGGCGGGTCGTAAAACAGTCTGGGGGGTCTGCAAGATGTCAGCCTGGACTGCATCTCCATCGTCTCTTTGGTGTTGGCCTCGTTTTCAGAAGTGAGCATTTTTGGGTGGTGTTTGAGGACAATACACAGATGCAGCGGCACCCCTTTCATGTACCCCCCACCCCCTCGAACCCACTCACAGCTTTTTCCTTTTTTTCTTTTCTTTTTTTCTCCTTTTCCTGGTAAACCTGTCGTCTCATGTGCTGCTTGAAAACCAATTAACAGTGATGGCTACATATAGGGCTGCAACTAACGATTATCTTGATAATCGATTAATCGGTCGGACGGCGCGGTGGCCGTATTATAACACTGTAAAGCTGCTTTGTGACAATGTACTATTCTAAAAAGCGCTATATAAATAAACTACTTGAACTTGAATTCAAATCGAATACGGTATCAATAAACTGCTAGTTAATCTTTATTAGTCCTATTTCTATTGGACTGGCAGTCCTGCAGGATGCCCTCAATGGACTTATATGGTTTTTCAATTGTTAAATAAGGGTCACCTGATCATCACACAATCTGTGCATTAGTGTCCTACACTGTTGATGCTTCCCGGCCGCTCAAGGAGGATGAGTCCCCCACTGAGTCTTGGTTCTTCCAATGTTGATGATGGTATCTGATCTAAGTCTGGAGGAAGGCCGGGGCTGTCAAAGGTCTCTGCTAAGGTCTTGTTGGCATCCATTGGAGTAACTGTGGCACCTACTCACTAATATTAAATAACTATTGTTTGTTATTTGTCTTTAACATCTGTTTACCTATAAACTTATGCCAACTAAGGAGTCCAACAGGTAAGGCTGAGGTGCCTTATACATTTCCAACATGTAGCACTTTGTTTATAGATACACTAGGTTAGCAGGCGGGTGCCACAAATGTATTCATGTTTGTTAGTCTAGGTAGTTTTTTTGTTTTTGCTTAGATAAAGTGTACTTAGAGTAATGTTTTATTTTATTGCTCTCTTTTCTTTGGCACCGCCATTGTTGGCTCCTTTCAAGCTTTGTTGTTGGTGTAGTAAATTGAAATAAATTCATTTTATTGATGCAACTTTTCTGGTCTAGTGCATTCAGTTTTCTCATGTTTCCTTTGTGTTTACAACCGTATTAATGAGTCATACTAGGTTGTAACACAGGATAATGCTTTATCACCGTTTTATTAATGTATTTTTGCATTTTTCTTTCGGTCTTTCAGACATCCTAGGATGAACATCAAGACAGGCCTTTTGGACGCCCACCTGTACTGTTTCAAAAGATGTGTGATCGATTTTTTAGTCGAGAACAAGTGAGTCGGGGGAAACTCATTCATTCATTATCTTCCGCTTTATCCTATATTAGGGTTGGGGGGGGGGGGGGGGTTCCCCATGCCCATCCAGGGGAGAACGTTTCAGGCGCTGGGCAGATACACCCAGGACAGGGCGCCAATCTATCGCTGGTCCCACGCTCACACACACAGACACACTCCATATGGGGCAATTTGGAGAATTCAATTGACTTGATCCATGTTTTTGGACTGTGGGAGGAAACCGGAGAACCCGGAGAAAACCCACGCGGACACAGGAAGAACATGGAAACTCCACCCAGATGGGGATTCGAACCGGGAATCCCTAGTGCTGAAAGGCGACCTAAGCCACCGTGCCGCCCTTCGGGGGAAACTCCCTCAATTAATCATCATTTTCTGAAATGTCTGAAAGGAAAAAGTTTTTATTTATTTATTTATTTTTTTTTAGTATTATCATTGTTTGTATCTTTTAATTGTCTTTTTGGAAACACAGGTCTATTTCCTCTCTGCGGGGGGAGCTGGTGCCATACTTGGTGCGAAAGCAGTTTACAAAAGTCGCAAACCCTCGAAAAGATGATGAGCACACAGAGCCCAAGGCCAAGAAAAAAGATGGCAACGCTTCCTTGGGTGAGAGACTACTTACTTTGCTTTTAAAATACACCTAGCGCCATTATCTACTTTAACCTTGGGCGTTGGGACCCCTTGCTTTACCCTCTCTGGCCTGCATGAGGTCAATAGGAAGCTAGAAATTGAATGTTATCAATTATACATTTATTTGCGTTTGCGCTGGGGCCGTAAAAGTCAAAAGTTTGGACACACCACCTTACTTCACTCATTGTTCTCAGTTCCATGTACTGTAAAAATGGCCTTTGTAGTTCTACAATCACAATTGCAATTTCTGCATTGGCCATGTTTCATTTGCAAAGTTTATTAAACTTTGTTAAACTTGTTAAGGCTGTTATGACAATGTGAGTAACACAGAAATTGTGCGACACAACGAATTGCTAAAGAAATTAATTGCCAATA